>JASGAU010408533.1:0-19558 GCA_030220045.1 Australoheros facetus
GACTTCTATATTTGACTCAGGTGTGTTGAAGCAGAGACACATCTAAAACCTGCAGGACAGGGGCTCTCGAGGCCTGGAGTTGAAGAGCCCTGCTCTAGAATAATGTCCTGTCTCCTGGAATCTCCTCCATCCAACCTGTGCAACCTCTGTAAGGTCCAGGTATTGCTTCATGCTACCAGTAGTGACACAGACCCTAGCCAAATGAAAACCTAATGAAAAAAACTGAAAAAATGTGGAGGAAAACATGTCAGTGGCCTCCAGCTGTAAAACCATTCTTGTGGGAGACATGTTTCAATCAGAGATTGAACTGATGAGCTGCACCAAGGCCCAGTATAAGCCAAATAAGAGGGTTTTTTGTTTTTTACTTTAAATCATGCAGAGCTACTGTTTAAGGGTGGGGAAGAAAGATAAAGAAATAAAAATGTACAGAATAGACTCTTTTAATTCTCCTAACCTGCTGCATAGTCTAGCACGAAAAAGGAGAGGTTTTAATAGGTTGCAGAAATAAACTATGATTTGTTGTTGATTGTTCTCACATGTTGATTGTTATTATTTTATTGTAGAAATATGTATTTATGAAATGTGGGGCCAAACCCCAGTTCTGTGCTCTGTGCAGTAGCACAAACAAACAGTGCCAGTCACGTAAAATTCTTTCTTTAAACCTAATCTTTCCAAACATGATCAGTGAGTCTGTCATGCACGCATCACACAACCCAAACAAACACAAGGCAGATCATTGCTTATAATAAAAGCCACCAAGACCTGCTGGAGCAGAATCCTCTCAAGCATTGCATTGTGACTAAATTGCTTTTATCAAAACAAGATGGCAAGACCCTTCATTTGAATCTCAGCACAGGCAAACTGTTGACAACACAGCTCTTGCATCCTCCTGGCTGTACCTGCCGTCTCTGCTCAGGGAGGCTGTGAAAGAAATGCCAGACTGTATTACAAGGCCATTGCTGTCTACTTAAGTCATTGACTGGAGTAAACTGACCTTACTGGCTGGCTTTAATGTGTCTCCTCTTTGTCTGCCTGCCTTCCCTATCAGCGTCTGGGCAACAGGAAACCAAACATATTCAATAGTTATTAATCGTTTCTGAATGCAGGGGCCTCCTCTTCATAACATCATTTGGTCTGTTTTGGCCATAAAAGCAGTAAACAAAGGGTCTTGTGATGTGGGGAGATCTGCTTTGGATGAGCCATTCTGCCTCACTCTGTGCACTTTTTCTCCAGGGATGTGATGGTGGACATGTCATGTTTTCATGAGCACTTAGTATTTGTCCGTTGTTTATGTTCTTGCTTTACATTTAAATGGTGTGTGTGCTCGTAGCTGGGACTCGCTCACCCCCAGCAACACACTTCCTTTCCCCTCTGCTCAGTCTGATTTGACTTTCGATTGGGACAAGTCATAATGATCATGGTTTAGTACCTAATGTGTTTTTACAAAAAGTGTGTGTGTTGTGAATCTTTCCAGAACTGATAAGCAAAAAGACGTCTGCTCTTCATGCACATTTGAAACTAAAAGTATTAAATATATTTACTCTCTGATAAAATGTAACTGTAAGTAAGTTGTCAAGCCTCAGTGTTTACGAGTCTTTGAGTTAATTGAGTCTTGGAAATTTTAAGTAAAAATAGAAAGAATTCATTCTGGCCAAATGGGTTTTCCAGGTTGTGGACTGCTTCTCCAACCGTCACATGTATATTTCTTAATAATAAAAACTGGGTTCATCGTTCCATTAATGCTTGCAAAGCAGCCAGTTCCATACCCAAACATGATGCTCGCTCCACCATGCTCAGAGAGGTTTTTTGGTGTTGATATGCAACGTGGTCCCAGAAGTGTCATCAAATATCCAGGTGGTTTTTTGCAAACTTGAGAGATGCCACATTTTCTTGGCGAGTACTGGTTTTCTTTATCGTGTTCTTCCATTAACACCATTTTTAATCTGTATGTTTTTCTTATAGTGGTCAGCACAGTCTTCAGCAGAGATTACTGCTGGTGTATTCCTATTATTTGGTTCTTTTGTTGCTACTTTCAAGAAATCACATTTTATGGTTGTATATTGTAAGTGCCTGAACATTTTCCAGCACAGCCGTGCTACATTTATTTCCCTGAATCTGCAAAGTTTTTTTAATTTTTTTTAAACATAACTGAAACTAAAAGAAGTGTAACGTTAGTATGGTTTGAGCTTTTATAAAACTCTGCTTGTGCAAAATATTTTCTTTGTGTGGACCCAGAATATGTTAGACAAGACAGTACTTTCATTTAGAAATGGATGATTTGAGAAGCTTCTCTGCTAATTAGATTACTCATTCATCTTTTTTAATTGGAACAATTAAAGTGGACTAAAGCAGCCAGGACATGCATGGCTGTCTTCATGCAGGCTGACCAGTTTTGCTAGTACACTTTTGGACTACTAGAAAGTGAGCGACTCTTGCTGAGGTTACTTTCATGCATTTTGATCACATTCACTTTTACAGATTGGCTGTCCTTTGTTCATTTTCTGCTCAATCTTAATTTCAGTTTTATTTAAATAACAGCTGTTCCAAACAACCCCCACTTGCTGTATATTGTAAGATGAAGTCCTTGCAGTGTTTTCCTTATCTTGTTGTATGTTGGTGCAGTAACAGTTAAGGCTTTCTAGTGTGTACTTCTAACACTGAATACTGACTTTTGAATATTGAAGATTTTTGTAGATGTCATTCTGCTCCAATCTGTTTATTTTAACGATATGTCTGTATTTTGTGTAATATTACCAGCACACTACAACTTATTTTTCAAGTTGGCCATTAAACAAGATGTGGCTCATAAAAATGATTTTGCTGGCTTGAGTGAAAACCATTATAAGAGAAACTACATACTTGATGTACAGATTATGACAGTTTGACAGACATTCTTGGTTTTATTGAAGTGGTAGCAACTATAGACCCTTTTAACTTTTCTTGATTCACTTTTGTATGTTTTTGGTTTCTGGCATAGCGAACATTTAACACAGCTGAAAAAAAGTAAAACTAGGAATATCAGAGAAGAAAGATCAGCTACGGTCTTGCAGGGTTGGGCCTTCAAAAGCCTAAAAACAACTTATTCTCTTCTGATTCCATCCATCATGTCTGTTTCCTCTCCTCGCTCAGCCACGGGATCTGCCCAGGATGTCAGATGTGCTATCTCGCTGCCTGGGCTCCCCTTGGCCTTGGAGGGGAAAAAAAAAAAAACTTCCCTGGGCTTACCAGCAGCCCTTGTGGCTTACCTCAACCTCCCACCCACCCTCCTATCAGCTCCTTCCCCAACACAGCACACTAAAGTATTGACTGCCTCCACCTCATCTGCTCCCTGAGCAATAAATTATTGTCAGCAAGCCATTTACCCCACACCTCTGTGCACTTGCATTAGCTAAGTGTGTTTGCATGTTTGTGCATGTGTGAGATGAACACCCACCTTTTTAAAACATAGCGGGTATGTTCATTATTGGATCAGCATTTAGCTGCCTGTGTGTTTACCCATGCTGGAAAGAGACCGACTGTCATTGTCTGTATCTGCTTACATTTAAAGATAATTATGATGAATTCAATAATTTCTTCGATTTACAGACACATGGTGGCCTGGTTTGGTTGATTCTGCGTGGAGCTAGTGATAGACATCCCTGTCAGATATGGTGTTGGTGAAAACACTTTGCTCCATGTTTTTATTTACCTCCACATCTGTAAAGATGGAAGAATATACTCTTATAATATAAATCCTAGATATGTGTTTTTGTGAAGACTTTTGTTTGTTGTTTAGGACTATTGGTTGCTATTTTATTTGTGGTGGCAGTGCACCGACTGTGTTCACATGTAAATGTGTGTATTTGTGTGTGTAACCATCCATCCCCATGGGAATTATTGTGTTGGTCAGTCAGCAGAGGAGCCATCCTCAATTAGGTCATCCTGTACACACACACACACACACACACACACACACACACACACACACACACACACACACACACACACACACACACACAGATCTGTCACCCTCATCAGACTCCTATTTATTTTCCAAAACAAGAAACTCCCCACAAACACATTAATGGTTTAAGATAGTTCGTGACACTCTCTGGAGAAGAGCTCTTTCTAAACTTTCAATGATGAAGTTACCAAAATGTGTGCTCNATAAAAAAAAAAAAAAAAAAAAAACTTTTTGTTTCAACTTCAAAAATTAGTGTATAGACTGTCTTGGTGTATAGACATACCTGCACTTGTATTGATTGAGTTGTGCAAAATCTTCTGATGAGGTGCAAAATTGAAGTTGATTTTTCAGTTAACATGGAGAACCCACACAGCAGACTAAATATTTTGCACAAAAACAAAGATAGACTGTGAGCCTGCTATTGTCAACAGTGACATTAATTGTAAGTCTTCAAGTGGTATGGACTGAACTCAGTACCAGCTGTCCTCATGATTAGAAATGACTTCATTATTACGAACCAGGAATTAGCCTATTTCCTGAAATAAATAAATGTGGCCAGTTAAAAGGTAAATCTACATGAAAAAAATAATGCCAGCCCCCAATTGAAGGCTTGGTTTATTAAAGCGATCACTTGAGCTTTTGCTGCATGGGGCTTCATTTTATAATGAAGCTTGTAAATGCCTCATTAACAAATGAAGGACTTCTCTATATCAAAATGCGCAGGCTGTTGGAAGGTCCTGGGACAAAGAACAGCTTGTGGACATGTCTAACTTTTTATCAAAATTCTGTCTTAGCAAGTTCTGTTTGTTCCCTTATGTTTGCAGTTGGTTTGCCCGGGTTGTCTTTTATATAAATTCACATTAGATTGACAGAGCTATGACTACATGATTACAGCAGATAGCTGAACTGATTGTTTTGTTTTTTAGTTTATTTTACATGTGTTTCGATATGTGTCTACCCTCAGTGTTGTATGTTTTTGTGCCTTTCCAGGCTGCTATCCCTGCCCTGGCCCAAGCCTCAATCCAATAGCTCTGGGAAGCCGTTGGCTAGCTTATGCTGAGAACAAGGTAGTCTACACAAACACACACATTCATCCAGTGCAGAAGTGCCTTATCAGAGAAGTGACATATTTACAATCCAAAAAATGCATTTTATCTATTTTCTGCCTCTTTAATCTGTCTGGATAAACAACTCATTCCAAGAAGAGTCCACTAGAGATGATAACATTTTGAAAATCAACAGATGCACTGGAGTTTTCTGTTTAATGGGATTGTTAAGTATTTACAAAAACCAGAATGTTCTATTGTGCATTCTGTAATACTTCTAATGTGAAGTAGTGTTTTGGTGCTGGCCCACTCAAGTAATTGACAGATGGGGCTGCTGTTTGTGTGACTGTCTATGGATTTTCAGAAATGATCAAATCTAGTTTTTTGCGAGTAATACTGGGACAGAGCTATTCCAGCGATATTGTATTTGAAATTAAATCAGTGCAGACTGGTTGTGCAGCCTGTCTTTGATGACAAAACCAATTTCCCATAAAGAGTGAAGAGGGGAGCCTTTTAAATGTCTGAATCTGAGTTGATTTTCTCAAATTTGCCTCTTCATGCATCTCCCTCAGATACCCATTATATGTCTTGTATTTATTAGTAAATCTTTACCTTTTTTTCCCAGTTGATAAGATGTCACCAGTCTCGCGGAGGAGCTTGCGGTGACAATGCACAGTCTTATACTGCTACAGTGATTAACGCTGCCAAAGTAAGTGACAGCACATGCACACATTTATCTCTCTCTCTCTTTCATTACATATATATATGTGTGTGTGTGTGTGTGTGTGTGTGTGTGTGTGTGTGTGTGTGTGTGTGTGTGTAAACTAAATGAGCACTGGCTGTTCTGCATCAGAGTCAGTACCTGGTTTGCATCTTCCACAGGTTTGTATTCAGGGCAGGATGCAGAATGTTCATGGTTTGATGTTTATATTGTGTCACAGCATGTGCGTATGCAGTATATGAGGTTACCTAAAAGAAATGCATAGTCTGATGTGTCCGTCAGTTATTTGAAACAAAAAAAAGAGTATCAGTTGGTGCCTTAATGGCTATAATTCTTTGCGTTAGAACCCTGTACTTCACTGATTTGAGACCATTAGTCTGTTCTCACAATCTGTACACACTCGGATTGGGAGTGGGCACGCATATTGAAACTCTGGCATGCTCATTCAGAATTCTTGAACTAAAATCTATTGTTATAGACAGTGAGTGAACCGAGAGGCTGCTCTAGAACAATTATTACATAAATGTGAGTTTGTTTGAACTGTCAACCATGTAAAACTACACTCCAAACTACACATAAAAGTATAGGGCTGACAATTCGTTCGAAACGGGCCTTTACGCCACACATTCATGGTAATTTATTTTGTATTTGTAACACTTAATGTTTATACTCAATTAAGATTCACTCTGTTGTCAAGTAGTACACAGTTATGGAGCTCTCTTTAACCCTGGAGGTCCATTCATCTACTGGATAATCTCTGGGTCATTGCAGCTTGTGGCTTACAGGCACAAAAAACTCACTGAAATGTAAAGGAACCTCATGACAGTGCTCAAGCCCAGGTGATCATTATTTGACTTTTCCAAGTGGCAGAACAATGTTATACATAGTTTGTTTCCCAATGGGAAATCCAAAAGATTCCAAATGAAAAATCTAAGTCAAATGGGCTCTTCCAGCTTTGAATTCTCAATACGTTCATCATAATAATGGCATAAACTGTAACTGTTGGGCTGAGTATAGTTGTCCTCTGAACAAGCAACAGGGCAAAAATCCCCTGACCCTGTCACATTTATTGTAAACTGCAAAAAAAAAACAAATTATTAAAGCTTGTTATCATAGTCCACAGTGAATCTACCCCAGTATTTTTCTGTATGTCAGTGCAATACAAATTTTCGGACACACATTGGAAGATCGTGCAGCACTCCCTTATATGTGGAAAAGACAAACTTTTATTGTTACTGTTTACAAAGTATTAGTAGTACTGGTTTTCCATCTTCATTATGATTAACCGTCAATCATTTCTCAATCTAAAAGTCGTTCGGTAAGCTTGAAGTCTTTGCTCAGATTAAAGAGCACATAAGACAGTATTTCCAGTGCCGCCTGCACCATCTGTAAATGTGCTGACATTGGATCCACCTGTGCTGCCTGGCTGACTGTGGCTGAGCTTATGAGACACTTCATCAACCTGCCGATCTCTCATTTCCCACTATAATCTGTTTCTCTCCACTGGTCTTGTTTCAGTCATCTCCATGGGGAAGTGGCTCTAAGGTGGCTCGCTAACAGCCAGCAGCTCCCTTTGATACCAAGTGAAATAAATTCCTGGGCCGATAAAGCAGCTTGCTGACATATGCCAACTTACTACATCCTCATATGGTTCTAGTCCGTTTCTCCACTTAGTCACAGATTAATTAATTAAAAAAGAGCAAACAGCTAGTGTGATGAAGTCTCATTAGCAGGGTAATAATGTTATATACATCACAAAGAGAACTGTCTTACTAACAGGTTAGCAGCATGGTGAAGGGTGGACAATTGCAGGGGAATTGATATGCAGACAGGCAGTCTGCTTGCCCACCCTCTCCTCATTTAGGACTATATATCTCAATATGGATGACAAGGTATCTCCCTTTGGCTTGTGGCGCGACACGCTGGCTCTTAGTGCTGACATCCAGAGACATGGGAACAGAAAAGGAGGGGGGCGGGGGGCAGCATTAAAGTGTAATGGCTTTTGTTTATAAAAACGATTTAAAAAAGGAGAGAGAGAGAGCAGTGACGCCGACCGACTGGAGGCTGTTCTGAATTTTCTGCCTTATAGTAAATTTGTGTAGCACAAAAGTCCTGTTGCCTGTCTGGGTGTATGATTGAGAAAGACCGTTCACATAAACATTGGGTTGTATTTTGTTCAGTTGGTGTCATCAGCTTTGTGTGTGTAAGTGTTATTGTCAGCCCTGAGGCACGATCTGCCTCCAGAACCCCCCCTTCGTACTAGTAAATCAATAACTCCTGTTTGGACTACTAAGAACTCCAAAACTGCAGTGATTAGAAAACACATTAGTGTTGATCAATTAGGAGCCAAACGCCTCACTTAATAATTGATGACTCTTCTTGCATTTTGCACACACACACCAATGCGTGCACGCAGCACCCACTTAGTGTGCCTGGTCAAGTGGCAAAGAGAGACAATGGGGGATCCTCAGACCCAACAAGGCGCCACACTGTATTGACAGGGCCGCCTAGTCTGAATGCCTGATTAGGCTCTCCAGGGCCCCTTTGGTGCTTACACGCACACAAACACACAGTCACACACATTGGACTCCATTAGAGTAAGGCAGTGTAGTAGGTGAGATAGACTCCACTTAAGCAGCACTATCCATTTCCCTCAATCAAGCCACAGAGGTGTGTTTGAGGCAGACACCCTGGCTGGGCCTTAAGCGGACACAGAGGAGCCTCCTATGCACACGAGAGGCTCCTTCCATGTGGCTACAAGCAATAGCTCATCAGCACTGCAAGTTATCAGCAGGCATCAAGTGAACATGCTGTACACACACACATGCACACACACAGTACTGTGCGTAAATAATGTACTTGGCAACTCTTTGAGTATCATATCATCATGGCCCGGAAAGTGTGCAAACTGAGTGAAATAGAAGATAACACATAGATGTGGAATGATTGTTATGAATATATATATATATATATATATACACATATACACACACACACATCAGCTGCATGATTAAAATCTTTTTTTTGTTTGTTTTTTCCTCAGACTTTAAAAACAGGTCTGACAATGGTAGGTAAAGTTGTGACCCAGCTGGCAGGCACCCTACCAGCAGGCACTCCAGACGAGGAGGGCGCTTCTCACAGTGCAAGCCGTCGCAGCCCACACAACCCCGGTGTGGTCACAATTATTGACACACACAGTGTTGGAGAAGGACAGGTCAGTTGAATGATTATCAGATATGTTTATCTGTGTGTTGCATCTGTACAGTTTATGAATCCCAAACTATTAATAAGAACTTCAGCACTTCCAAATACTTGCATATTTAATATACCATGGCAGTAAGAAAAAAGGGACACCTTTCACCCACTTTGGTGGTTCAGCACCCGTTACACTGTTTAATTCTGTGGAGTTAAGCATGCCAGGTTTATTTGTCCAGTTTGTGAATGTAACATGCTAAACAAGCTTGCCAGCATTAGTTCATAACTCCACCTTTTCAAACCAGGGCTTCAAAAACCAAAGGGTTGACATCATGGTGCCTGTGTGCTTCTTTTGTATACAGTCTGTCATGTATTACCATTGTGTTCACCCAAGGAATTGAGTTATACAAGTTAATGCTCCCTATTAATTTGCTGGAGGATTTCCAGTACACAAAGACAAAACTGGCCATTATAGTCTTGCAATATCCATTAAACTGAGCACCTCCTTCATGCACTGAAGCCTCTAAAAAGAAAAAAGGGAGGCGGGGGGTACTGACAACTGACAACTGTTATCAGGCCCAAAAAATGGTCCAACTAAATTCCTAATTTGTTTGTTGTCTGTCTGTGGAATAGACGAGCAGGCAAGAAAGCTAACAACTCAATTAAATGAGGGGAGAATCACAAATGCATATTCCTCTGTATAGAAACATTCACTCAGGAGACTGACAACTATGAAAATGATATAAATAATGTTCTGTTGCCCTCAGTCAATCAGTCCCAATCCACCTGTATACCTGTGCTATGATATACTAGGCAAAAGCACTAAATGAGGGAACGTCTTTTGGAAGCAAAAGGTGGGGATGTGTTCTTCGCTTCACTACAGTTTCATATACTATTCATACAATATTGCAATTTATGACAGTTGTGAAACTGTAGTGGGGGTTGTGGTAAAAACACCCTACTAAGACATTGTATGCTGGTTTTTCCCTTTCATTTGTCACCTGTTTGTGTTTTAGGATCTTTGCAAGTTAACACTAAATAAATCATTTTAGTGGATGGCCCACCATACAGTAATTTACAGTTAATCTTATCTTAGTGTTTGCCTTTTGCAAAGTTACAGTATTTTTCTTCTAGTGTAGTGTTTTATTAACCCTTTGAAGTTTAATTATGAATCTAACTACGCGTAACTGTAAACTTAGATTTTTCCCTCAGTGTATCCCATGCCATTATCAGAGCAAAACTGGTCTGGTCTCCCTTTTTGGATTTTGCAGAGTGGTTCACTTGACAATCCAGGTTAAATGCTCTACAGGGTTTAAGTCTGGATCGACTAGGGCAGTTTAAACCTTCCACTTCCTGCCTCTGATGAACTCCTTTGCAGTTTTGGCAGTGTGTTTTGGGACATTATCTTGCTGCACGATCAAGGATTTCCCAGTCTTTAGATTGACAGACAAAATGTTTCTGCAGACTTCTGAGTTCACTGTACTGCTGGCATTATGCATGACATCATGAGTGAAGTTAATGAGCCGTCCCAGAAGAAGCCATGTAGGCCCAAGCTATGACATTATCTCCACTGTGTTTCACGGATGAGTTTTTATGTTCGGGATCATGATCAGAGCCTTTCTTTCTCCAAACTTCTCCAAACTTTAGCCTTTCCATCACATTGGTAAAGGTTCATCTTTGTGTCATCAGTCCATAAACTTTGTCCCAGAATTTCTGAGGTTGTCTCTGTTCTTCTTAGGAATTTCCAGCCTGGCCTTCCTGTTCTTCTTGATAATTAGTGGTTTGCATCTTCTGGTGAAGCCTCTGTCCTTTGGTTAATTAAGTCTTCTGTGAACATTAGGTTGTGATACCTTCACTCCTGCCTTCTGGAGGTTGTTGCTGATGTCACTAACAGTTGTTTTAGGGTCTTTCTTTACAGCACTTAAAATGTTTCTGTCATCAACTGCTGTTGTTTTCCTTGGTCTACCTGTTCAACCTCTGTTACTCAGTACACATGTGACGACTTTCTTCTTCAGGACATTCCAAACGGTTGTACTGACTGTGGCCAATGTTTGTGCAATGGCTCTGATTGTTTTTCCATCTTCTCTCATCTTCACAATTACTTGTGCTTCTTGTTCATAGACAGCTCTCTGGTTTCCATGTTGATTACTCCTCTAACTATAAATGCACGGTCTGCACAGACAAAACCCAAATCTGAAATCGAGCATAGACATTAAGCGCTGTTTATTGTTTGAATAATCAATGCAACAGGACACACCTGGGCAACAAAACACACCTGTCACATGTTCCAGAACCTTTACAGCAAGTGACTTCATCAGTAATGTAATCCACTATAACATCACAGTGAATGACATGATGTTATTTTTCTTTTCTTTATTCTCTTCAAGCTATTTTGACTCCCACAACTTTTTGTCTAGTCACACATTCTGTATTTCAGATTGTAGCTCTGGTTGTGCCCTTTGAGAAAATGACCTTTGCAAACCACAGAAACTTAAAGAGTTAAACAAAAAAGACGAGTGCCAAGAGTGCCCTCCACCTCTGCCATCAACTGCAGTGTTAATTTTTCTTCCCTCTGCTGAGCAACAGCCAAAACTGAGGTAGTTTTAAAATGGCCATTTCTCAGTCAATTGTAGTGTTATCAACACAAAAATATATCTATACTGTTTCAGTAACATCTCTTTGTGTTCACAGTGTGAAATGATTGTTCACTGGGAGCTGGAGTTTTTATGTGACGACCTCTTGTTTTAGGGCTGCTCAGCACGGGTTTCTTCTGTGTCTCATTCACTTGGAGGGAAAAACATAAAGAAACCAATCAGAAGCAGCTTGTTTCTGATTGGTGGGTTCAAATTTAGCATTCAGGTGGGTACGAGTACCCGTGCGTGCGTGCTCTCCTTTATTAGGCTATGGGGCAGTCAGCTTTAATTTTTAAATGGCTCCAGTTTAAAGTTTAAGAGCTCTAATGCGCATCCATCACTTTAGTAATAAACAGCAGTACTGAGAATGCAGTGTTTATTTTACTGCTAAATCACCAGATTAACAGTTTACTACAACATTCACCTCTTGTAGTTTTTGCAACAGTGTTGCATTTTACTGGTATATTTTGTATGTTCTTTATAGATTTTTAATCACCATTTGATAACACCTCTGAAGTAGGTGACACTCATGGGGACCATCTTCAGTGGAAGAAAAGTCATATTATCTGTAAAACAGATTGGTCAGATGCTGCCAACACGGCCCCTTTCACGTGAACGTGCAGGGGAAACCTTGGGTTAATTTAGCGAGGCAATAAGCAGTCACGCGAAGCTGGTTATCCTGATCACGTTATGATACATTAATCCAGATTATGGAAGGGATACCATGGTATGTTGTATGTGGTTGGTAGTCTCTCACCTACATCTGACATTATTTGGTACACCTCTGGCTGCTATTGGGTACACCTATGTGCCCCAAAAATGTAGCTGTCCATTTAGACTGTTTTGATTACAAGAAAAGAAAAGAAAGAGGGGAAAGAGAAAAAAACAAACAAAGTACACCGGGCCACCAACCGCTGCATCTGTAATGAAACGCATTTAAAAAAAGCCCAAAGAGCAGGGTGTAGAAATACCCCCCTGCCTACTTGTTAGTGTTAAAGGTGATATGATTTGTCCATGTGGTGGCGTGAGTACCCGGCTCATTGCCAACAGTGCTCATCCATAGCACCCCTACAAAGGTGCAAATAAAATTGCGGTATCATGACCTCTCAGTAAGTTGTTATATATATGAATACCTTGTGATAATCACCAAAAAACAGACATTTAAGGGACATAGTACACGTGTTGATTTCTTTGGTCAATAATTTACAGTATATTGTACTCTACTACTTCACATGTTGGCTGTTGATCTGACACAGGTTGATCATTGAGTCTGAATCTTATGCCTTCATAGTTATTGATTTATATTTTAAAGTAATATCTATCTATCTGTCCATCCATCCGTATATAGTGGTGACTTGTGTAGTGCTGACTTGAACAAAATTCCATTACACATACAAATTTTGGTGACCATGAAGTTACACACAGGTGTCATAGGTTGACGGTGACACAGGAAATGGAAACGGAGAACATAACATTGCATTTGCAGGTGCTGATGAAATGAAGATGAAAAAAAAAATCAAAAGAATTGGGATTTAAAATAAATCTTTTTTTTTACAATCACATAGATGTTAATAATTGCTGTATGTGTGACGTTTTTCGTGCAAAGTTTAATTTGGATTTTCCCACCGGTAAGGAGGAGATAGGGTGTATACATAGAAAATGCTACGATCATCATAGTAAGATGCTTGCTTTCTTTTTTAGCATTTTATAACAGTGTTATATTCAGACATTCAGTTAATTTGAACCTTTCAATTGTCAACCTCATGATATCTATTCTTGCTAGAAATTTAGTAAAACATTATACCTTTTACTTCAACTTTGTTGATTTAGTAATGCAACATCTGAGTTTTTCCATCAAACATTCATCATTTTTCTGCTTCTTTGGTTACAGTCTTCAGCTTTCAGCTGATCTGCAGGGCTTGCAGAAGAACATCCACTGCATGGCAACAGCCTCAGCAACATCAGCTGAGATTCAGCAGTACATGTCAAAATCATTCAGCTTTCAGCATTCACATCGCAGTTTCTTTAGGAAGTGCATTCTCTCATTTTAATTATTTTAATTATTTTTTCAGTGTGGGGGGGGGATTGTGCTGCTGGGGAAGGCTGCTGCTCTGTGTTTTATTGTAACAAGAAAATGGAAGTTATTCACTTTACCTATCAGTGCTTTAAAAATGTGATTATTCGGTGCACAGTATATATGGTGTAGTGTTGCGTGTGTGCATTATTATTGTTTCAAATTGTCTACAGATTATATTCTGTCTGCTGAAGAGAGCCAATTTATCTCCACCGTAATTATTTTTTGTGAAATTTTCTTTTCATCCTGTCGTTAGCGAATTCCTTTGTTAAGGCAATTAAAATTAAGCTAAACATTTGGAAAAAAGCTTAAAGAAGCAGAATGGTATGTAGTTCAGTAAAACAGAGCACAGTATGACCAAACAGAAACTTAATAACTTAAAGAAATCTGAAATTAAAATAAATACAGCAAAGTAAAATAAGTGTAAATTAAATATAAATATTAAGCAAAATTACAGTGTATAACAAAGTGCAATATTTCAAATTTAAAATTACTCACTAATTGTCATTATGGGCTATTAGTATTACATTATTGTGTCACATGATTAGAACTACCCCCACTGTTTCCCCACAATCTATTGTCGTCACTACAGGTCTGACTCGTTTAGGTGTGTGTTATAGGGTATAGTAAGAATGGAAATGTACAGGACTAACTTTGGTCACAGTTTGAACCGTACCACTTCCCTTCAACAGGATCTCCTCTTAGTGGCAAAAGAAATGCTGAAAGCTTTTATCCCCTTAATTTCCCCCAGTTGCTCCAAATTCTGATTAATCACAGTGCAGGAGTTGTCACCTTTTTAAAGATGCGTGCTTGCATACATAGTGCAGTTTGTCAGTGATGTTGTCACCACACATATTCACTGCCCTCTCCTTTTCTCTGCACTGTGACTTTATCCGCCCTGTAGCCAGTGTGTTGTCTTCTAAACTGGACCTAAACCTTCAAAAGCGGGTCTGCACTCTATCACCAGGCGACATACTGTAACCATACACTGGCCGTAAACACCGATGAGGCCAGGCAAGGAGGGAGGGGTGCAGCGTAGGGGTGGGAGTGTAGGAGAAATGGAGGTTGAAGGGAGTAGTAAGGGTGGGGACAGTCGAAATGAACTTAAGATGGGGGTTGGAGGTGTAAATTTTGGAGAGATGGGAAAAGTCAGGAACATGATTGAGGAGTTCCTATGTCATTGTGGAAATCCAAGATATTCCCCTCTCTTTAAGGCTTTGAACTTCCTTATTTGGAACAGCAGCCTCAATGCACGCACGCACGCACGCACACACACACTTCCCTGTGTAACAGGGGCTCGGTTCTCTGGAGGACACTTTTGTTTCAAAGGGCTCCAGCAGGATTCCCTCACAGAACAACATTGTCTGCTTGCACCGTAATAAAAGCGATCTGCTTCATGTCACCAGGCTCTTTCTGTTCATGCTGTTCTCCCGCCTTTCCCCCTTTTCTACCCTCTTTCCTTATGTTCTTGCTTGTAGTGTGAGACGAAGCCCTTGTAGTTTTCTGAGGCTATCTTGTTTGGACTAGCTTATATTTTAAATGTTTGGTCAGCTTTCCTGACATCCTTAGTGCAACAATAGGGTCACATTTAACCCTTTTCAAATAAGTATGCGTGTTCTCAAACACATACACACTCTAGTACAAAGTGGCCTCATGTCTCGGCTTATGTCTAATCTTTCTCTGTGACTAAAGGAGCTTTCTGCCAGTTCCTGGTCTCAGCACAGCCTTTGTTAGATTTGCCCCAGTCTTGACAGCAGACTTTGTACAGAGATTTAGGAGCAGCCTCTAGTTGTGCAAAATAATTTATAATTTCATTTTCTTTGGCCAGCTTAACAAGTAGGAAGCCAATTCTAGATTTGATGCCAGTTTGTGCCTGTTTACGGGAAGACCCTGTGTCATGGGGTATTGTCAAAGCCACATGTGAAAAGCCACATCATTGCCAAAGTAAATTTGTCCATATTCTTGTCTCTGTTGTTAGGCCATATTCTGTCCACACTGGTCTCAGTACAGCACTAATGAAATACAGCTTAAATTATGGTGATTCATATTTTCTTTGAACACAGAAAGTGGGTTTTTGACCAAAGTGCTTACTTGTCTTCTTTTGGTAATATTCTTATTATTTTCTGGCCACAAGAGGGCAATGGCACATTCAGAAAGGACTTAAACTTCCAGTTTTTTCACACCAGGGTCAAGTCAAAGGACTCTGCTTAGTGTGGTGACGATATTGTACCAGACCAAAGTGTGAAGAGAAATCCTTGAGCAGCGGAAAGTCCCACTTTGGGTTTAATGTTCTCATTGTTAGAAAATGATCTGGATTTTCTTTGTGTGTGTGTGTTCATACAATCCAGGTCTTGGTGAGTGAGGACTCGGACGGTGAGGGAGTGGTGGCTCATTTCCCAGCTCATGACAAACCTATATCCTGCATGCAATTCAACCCCAGTGGTAAGACACACATACACCCACACTCCGCACACACACACACACACACAAACATGCACATTCATTTTTGAAGAAGACGACTGAACACTGGAAGCATGATCAGAAAATCACTAAAAACAGGACAGCAATTACACTTTCATCCAAGCGTACAGCAACATAATTTTTGGCTCACATGTTGCTACTTCATCTTGTCTCGTTGGTTTGGCTGGATGCAACCGTCAAGCCAAATTCCAAGTGGGTCTATTCCACTTGAACGTGTGCTTCCCCAGCCTCAACATCAAAAGCACATGTCACATACAGATACAGCCACTTAAAATGGCCGGCCGATCCTTGACGGGACCTTGGCTGGTCCGTGGCTGATCGTCGGCTGAAATTCGATCCACCGCTTGTGGCGTGGGCAATGTCACCATGAGTGGTAACGCCCCCTAAGCCGCATTTATGAAAACTGGTGGTAATGTCTTGCATATCCAGCCGGAGGAGCAGTGATAATGGAAGTGCATTCATTTAGAGCCTGCTACGCTGTATATTCATACAGTTCAATAATTCTAACAAAATCATAATGTTGAACCTTTATGTAAAACACTGATATAGATATTTGCTTGCAGTCAATAAAGTAGAGGTTGTGTGCACTGAACAAGCTGCTTGCCCTTGATGGTTATTGCTGACTAACAAGCATGAATGCACAAACCACTTTGTGTTATTCTTTTAAATATAAAATGCGTGCTCTGAAAGCGCAGATAGGTAAGAGAGCCCAGACTATCGTTAGCATTACAGCGGACAGATATCACTGTCCCTCTCTGCCAGAGTACATGGTTGACACAAAGTGTTTAGAGAACACTGTCATTAAAACAATCCTCTTGTTTGTATTTTTTTTTTTTTTTACCTGTAGGACCACGTTAAAATGAGAGATTTTTGCTTTTCTCTTTGTAGTGCTTGTTGTTCAGGTGTTGTCACCTCATTTGCATCACAGTGAAACTTTTTCACCTCTCAATGATCAGGTGTGAAATAAAAGACTTCCTGCAGACAAGAAGCTCCCCACCAACCCCGGTCTCTGCGTGTCTGTAGAAATTTCTGAGTGAATACCACTAATAAAATACATTTTTAAAAAGCATGCAACCCAGAGCATGTTAATAAAACTGGTGTTAAGACATCTGTAAACTTTGTGACATCATGTTGAATTTATAATTAAGTTTGAGTTAAACAGTCATTTCCACCTGATGGAGTGATCTGATAAGTTAGAATGTACCTGTTTAATTGATTTGGGTCAGAAAACTGTTTCCAAGCTGTATTAATCAAAACTCTGACACTCCAACACTCTTTCTTGTTAACGTGGGGTAATAGTGAGAGCATGGACTCTACTCAGGAGAAATTGTCATTTTCAATAGCAAAAAAATAAACCAACAAAAACTGATTATCAAGTTGGAAAACCTTAAATTTAGGGAAATCACGCTGTAGTCTAGACGCCATAATAGTCTTCGAATATCACATTTTCTGGAAGGCATCATCAGGTTTGCTGTCACATCTACATTACAAACACCGTTTTCCCTGCCCCCAAATCCATAAAGTTAGCACTGGTCTAATACACTTTAATTTGGTGGTTCAGTACTGTGCTTAAATCTCTAATTTCTTTATATTTTACAGGAAATAGGTGCAGCCATTTATTGAAATGGGCAAACATAAATGGAAATGCAGTTTATAAAGTTAAAACAGAGCTTGAAAGTCAATATTTGGTATGACCACCTTTATTCTTCAGCACAGTCTAAACTCTGTGAGGCAGCTTTGGCTAATTTCTCTAAGTAGTCTTCAGAAATAGTTCTATAGGACAGTCAAAGCTCTTCTTTGGATGTTGGCTGCCTTTTGTTCCATTCTCTGTCAGGATGATCCCACACTGCTTCAGTAATGTTAAAGTCTGGGCTCACGGGAGGCCAATCCATGACTGATAGTGTTCTATTGTGTGTTTTTTCTATCCAGGCATGCTTTTACCGCATTGCCAGCATGTTTGGGACTTTTCTGTGCTGATAAATGAAATTTGACAAGTTTTATAGACAGTTGTAGACGCTCACTGTTGCACCTCTCTCCTGATCTCCTCCATACAAATTGATGATAGTTTAAACAAAAATTTCCAATTTGTGTTCATCTCTCTATAAAACTCATTGTTAAGTGCCTTGTTTGAGTGATTCATAGTTTATTGGTAAGTGGCTTTAAAACAAAAGAAAAAAGAAAGGACTGGATTGAAAATGAATTTTAAAGTAGCCAGTGACCGAAGAACAACTTTGAAAGGCCTTCATAAATCCTGGATAACACTTTATAAATTACCATAGGTGAAAGTCTGGCCTCTCTAATGCAAATTATAAAAAAGTGATTGTGGCTCAAGACTTTTGCACAACATGAAAATTGAAAGAAATTTATAGCATAAATCAAAATATTAAATTGTATTAAATCTATTTTACATTTTCAAACTTAACTTTGATTAGGTTTTTATATTTCAACAGGAGAAAATATTTACAAGTCAAAGTTTTTGTGAAGAAAGCACCGTCTCTTGGTGACAATTGACTCAAAGGGGCGTGTTTACAGTGGAAAGCCAGCTGGCTGGGAACAGCTGTATCTATACAATAAGCATTTTATTTATCATTTTAATTTTTAGAGAGCATAGTAAACAAGAAAAAATTAATCGGTATTTGTTGTGAGCACCCTATTCCTTTAAGTGATTATCTGATTTATTTAAAATTTTCAAATAATCGTGCTATTATATCTTGTTATTTAAAGCTCCACCTCTGTTGTAGAGATGCGCTCAAAACAGATTGCAAGTGGCACATTGGGGAAAGAAGCCTAAGCTCTTTAACTTTCCAAACAACAAGATTTTTACATGAATCATTTTAAGTATTTGTCTGACCCAAAGTAAACAAGAAACTTGCTGCCTGGAAGAGGCATTTCACTAACTGTTTTATCAGTCTTCATCCAGAGATTCCTGTTGTACATTTTTCTGGGTATTTAGCAGGTAGGTTGTTCTAAGCATTTGCCTTAATTTGTCTCTTTGTGTACTCTTCTTTTGGCCAAAAAAAAAAAAAAAAGAAATAATTTCTTTATCATGTTACAAAATGAACTTAATTTAGTGTAACTCAAATACCTATCGGATGGTATTTTGTGATGGAGAGGAATTAGATACTTTATTCTTTACTTTTCGCTCCTGGGTTTGTGTGAAATTTGTGGTTACTTTTTGTCATTCACAAATAACATGATGCAACTTAAGTGACAAATGAATCTTTGAACAGTTAAATATTCCCTTTTCAAAAATTTATGTTGACATTACTGACACTACAAGTGCATGCATTGGTATAAATACTTTACTGTAGCACTTTATTAGCAATACCTTCCTTCACCTCACATAGAAAAGGACACTAGATGCTTTGTAAGTGTGTGTGTGTGTGTGTGTGTGTGTGTGTGTGTGTGTGTGTGTGTGTGTGTGTGTGTGTGTGTGTGTGTGTGTGTGTGTGTGTGTGTGTGTGT
>JASGAU010408534.1:0-17463 GCA_030220045.1 Australoheros facetus
TGAGTGTGAAAGGTTGTCTGTCTTTCCGTGTTGGCCCTGCGACAGGCTGGCGACCTGTTCAGGGTGTACCCTGCCTCTCGCCCTATGACAGCTGGGATAGTCTCCAGCCCCCCCGCGACCCTGAAAAGGATGAGCGGAAGCGAATGGATGGATGGATGGATAGTATTCCATTTTTAGCCAATTTTGAAAAAAAAAAATGAAAGTGGTCAAGTTCCTGCTAGCACGCAAGTGTCCTTGAAATTGATGGGAACACCACATGTAGTATTGTGCAAATGTCTTTAGTCACTCCACATTTCTTTATATTTTGCTTCCAAGGAGTCAAACTTACCATCTGAATGTCACAGCAGACTCATCAGACGAGGAAATGTTTTTCCAATCTTCTGTTGCCCACTTTTGGGGAGCCTGTGTGAACTGTAGCATCAGTTTCCTGCTCTTAGCTGACAGGAGTGGCAACCGTTGTGGTCTTCTGATGCTGTAGCCCATCTGTTTCAAGGTTTGGCATGTTGTGCATTCATGCTCTTATGCATACCTTGGTTGTAACGAATGATTCCTATCAGCTCAAAACAGCCTGGCCATTCTCCTCTGAGCTCTAGCATCAACAAGGCATTTTTCCCCCAGAGAACTGCTGCTCACTGGATATTTTCTCTTTTTTGGATTCCCTCTGTAAATCTGTCTGGCACCAATGTTATGTAAATCATGTTTTCCCCCATTCTGATTCTTTGTTTGAACAAAGAGACAAACTTGTAAATTTTTTGAAGTGAACTCGAACATCATTTCTGAAGGTCTTTCAAAGTTTCTCTTTGGACATTAGCTGCTTTTTCATTCATTTTCAGTCCCATCTTTGTACCTGACCATTTTCAGAGTATTTTTTTGTTGTTGTTGTTAAGCCACTTAAGACTGACCTATGAATCATTCAAGCATACGGTAATAATCATTCAGTCACCTAACTCAGGGAATGAACCAGTGTTGTGTTTGTACATAAACAACTTAGCAAAGAACCAATTTGTGGCAAAATGCATAATTTACTCCTATTTATTTTTGTTGAACTTACTCAAAATGCCATACATAAAGTTTGACAGGCATCAAATAGCATTTTTGTACCAATAGGATGATTCCCAAATAGCTATTAGCTCAAACCCCAGAATGTCAGCATAGTGTGCAGTGTGTCCTTGTAAAAAAAATCTGTTTTCTCAGATTTTTCAAAAAGAAGAAGTAGCTGCCCATAGATCTGCCTACAGCAGATGAACAGAATCTGAAAGTCCTTAAGGAAAAAAAAACCCATCAAAGACCTGACACAGGACCTGAGAGATGCATCTGACTCTTCAGTTGATTAATCTACTGTTCACTGAAGCCTCATCAGAAATGGTCTCAGTGGAAGGGTGGCTGTCAAGAAGCCATTCTTAAGGAAGGAAAACAGAAAGAAAAGGCTGAGGTAAGCCACATTACACAAGAACTGGACTGAAAGTCAGTTGCAACGGGTCTGATGGAGTGATGAAATTTTTGGTTCAAATCATCATCAGTATGTACAGAGGTGGTCAGGAGAGAGGTCCAACAGTGAGTGTCTACATCCATTAGTAAAACACGGTGGAGGCTCCGTCATGGTTTGGGGCATCATTTCAACCAAATTAGATTAGAGAGATTAAACTTTATTAATCCCTTTAGAAAGATTCTGTCAGAGAAATTAAAGTTCCAGTAGCACCTTTTACAGATAAAAAAGGTGGTGTTGGGGATCTTGTCAAAATTTATGGAAATATGAATGAAGGCCGCCAGATTTTGATCCACCATGCAATACCATCTGGAAAGCATGTGATTGGTAACAGCTTCATTTTTCAGCAATGATCCCAAACATACTGCAATCAGTCATAGGCCAACACCCCCCGGAGCCTGGACCTCAACATTATTGAAGCTGTGTGGGGTCATCTTGTCAGAGAACGGAAAAAAAAGCAGCGAACATCTAAAGAAGAGTTGAATGTCCTTCAAGAAGCCTGGAGAACTATTCCTGAAAACTACTTAAAGAAAATATAAGAAAGCTGCCTTAGAGAGTTAAGGGTGTGCTGAAGAGTAAAGGTAGTCTTTCAAGCTTGTTAGAATTGTACAAACTGTTTTTTTTTTATTCTATTCTGTATTACGTCTCAATAAATCACTGCACCTAGTTCCCATTTTTCAAGCTAAATATTTAAAAAAAAAGAAAAGAGGAATGACAACACTTTTTCACAGTACTGTTTATCTGTGAAGTAGTACATAAACTGCACTGCTGCAAAGGTTAGATTAGTGGTAATGAACCTCTGTTTGAAAGGTGCACAGCAAACCTCCTCTGCCTAAGCTGAATGCTAATTCACTATAAAATCTTCCAATTATGTTTCTGTGTGCGTATCACAGATGTCACATTAGCTGCATGCTTATGCTCAGCTACACACAGTTTTAATATCTCTGAGTTTGAGTGTGCGTGCGTGTATATAAACATGTTTCTGTGTGTACGTGTGCACTCTTAAGAGACTCACCAGTGAGGTTGGTGCGTGCACTGTAGGATCCCAGGTATCGCCCATCTGTGTTGGGTGTGTAACACTCAAACAGACCTTGGTCCTTGGCCTGCACCTTGGTGATGTGCAGCAACGCTGAGTCACTGCTTAGCTTCTCCACAAAGATTTCCCCACTAGTCACCCTCTGGGAATACACAGCATAGGCATAGTTTTTCGTGGATGTGCTCACAATGCGAATCTCCCGGTCGGGCACTGAAGGGAGGTACATGGACCACTCGAAGTTCTGCTCTGTCCCCTCTTTGTAGCCTGTCACGTTGCACCAGATGGTCACATGTGAACCTTCAGTCCGTATGAGCGGTCCACTTTCCACAATTACCACTCTCTGCGCCACAGCAGCACCGGCTAAAGATAGGGGTGAGAAAAAGAGAGAAAGAAAAAAGAGAGAGTGGACAGGGTGAAGGCAGGGAGAGAGGAAAGAGAGAACATAGATTACAAAACTGCAGTTTAAATATTTAGCATTAGCAGAGTTTATGGCCCCACATCTCCCAGGAAATACAGAAACAGTGTGACATGTGCAACTAAGCATTCATGGGAGGCCTTCCAAGGTTGAGGGGTGCACACACTCAAACAGGTTACTAACAGCTATCATCTAATCACACTCACTGCAAATCACACACACTCACATGTTAACCCTTCTCCACAAGGACAGCACTGCAGCTGCACTATACTGTGGTGAGAGGCAGACATCTGGGAGTCAGGACAGAGGTCAGCATGAGCTGGTAAAATGCAAGCCTGTAGGGCATATTAAGTGTGTCAAGCTGTACAGACTACAGCTGTGGTTGAAATGGATAATAAACACTGGTTTGCCTCATGCACCCTTAATCTTTAGTCCACATCAAGAGTAAAGGCGTGAACAGATAAAGCATTAGGATGCAAACTAATAAATCAGCTGGTCTTGGGTGCCCAGGTGGCTTAGTGGTGAAGCCGGCGACCACATAAATATGCCGCGTTGCGGTGCGGGCAGCGTGGGTTCGAGTCCCGGTCTGTCGCCAATTTGCCCGCGTGTCTTCCCCTGTATCTTTCCCCCATTTCCCGTCTCCCTCCACTGATGATAAAAGCTGCTGTGGCCAAAAAAAATAATAAAAAATTCAGCTGGGCTTATTTCTTGTCTTTATTATGGATAACATTTTGGTATAAAGGGTGGCAGCAGGAAGGCTCAGCATAGAAATTCTGTGGTCTTTAAACTATCTGTGAGCAATTAAGCATATTATAGGCTGCAGAATATATACATGTCATTAGTTTAATTCATGAACATTTTCATTGACATTAATTAAATGTCACAAGGTGCAGTTTAATCACACACATTAACATGGCACTGTCAGCGGTCAAAACTCCTACCAGTCAAATCAAAACGCGGATTTATTCAGCACCAACATTGTTCATACTGTTATTTTTTTTTAATCTACCAGTGTGACATTTGCTAAGAAGGTAGCTTTAAAACATCTTTCCCGCTGGCTATACACTGTTCTCATTTAAAACAAAAATAATTAGTGAACTAAACCATCACCGATGCACCGAGGACAGCAACAAACTGCGAGCAAACTAAGCCCTTGTCAAGACTGATTATCATTACTCTTTGTAGCCTATATTTAGGCATATAGCATATGTGAAGCTTGCCTTTACTCCCTATACATGCGCGCGCACACACACACTGAACAGTCACCATTCAGGGAACAACTACAAACATCCCTCTCATTGGGGCCAGAGACAACAGAGCATTTACACATACCCCCAAATCCAGACAGAGTGACAAGTACGCTGTTTCCTGTCTGCACAAGCAACTGGGGATTGCAGCTGTGTTTTTGTGTGTGCGCGCATGTGTGTGTGTGTGTAAGAACGAAAGTCTGTAAGAAGCTGTGTCTGTAGGCACAATGCTCAACATTAATAATTCACCAGAACAGCTTTTTAACTTTAACATCCTCACTCTTACCATAGTAACTTTCTCTCACACTTCCACTACACCCGTCCTTTCATTCACTGTTCGCGCGCGTTCATTAGCACCCATGTTTGCCTATCCAAGTGAGCCTCTGTGTGCGCCTTGCGATAAAAAGGTCGATCTTGTAGAAAAACAAGACACTTTGTGCTCGCTAAGTCTGCAAAACGTACGGGAATGAGAGGAAGAGTCACGATGATTTTTGTTGTATGAGAATACATTCACGAGAGTCTGGGCCGGCATCTCTGTCTGTGTGAGGAGCTCATGTGTGTCGTTTCATTTTCCATGGTTCCTGAGATTCCTGAGCACATTCCACAAATGAACAATTTTTACAAATCTATTGTAGTGAGTACCTCACTTTAATACTCCATGAAATCAGTTAGACTGAAGTGAAAACTGATTAAAATAGTCATTCCTTATGGCAAGGATATAAACTGTATGCCTTCATAATCATGAAAGCAGCGACTTTAGATTTATTGACCTTTTCCTTAAAGAAAACAAAAGGCAAAGAATGTTAAATGTGTTCAGGCAGCACAAATTATGTTGTGATATTATTGTATTATTGTAGAAACAACATGAAAAACTGGAATCTCATTTTAGCTCCCTGTAAAATCAGCAAGCCCTGCTACACTCCTGTATGAATATTAAAGGAAAACTATACGTGGTTTGAAATGACAAACAAGCGTTCCAATTGCATTCTTAATACTTCTGAACTACTGTAGCAATGTGTGGTGGGCCATAATAATATTAACACACGTCAACAATGCTTTATTTACAAATATAATCAATAACACACTAGCCTTTTAAGCAAGTCATCTTTTGTTTGCACATGGAAATGGAATGGAATAAAAAAATAGGCACTTAGGAAAATATTTATCCCTGGTTTTCTGTTGAGCCCCCCTGGGGGTCATGTGGTAGAAGAAAAATAATTAGATGAGGATCCACGGGAATGGATTAATAAACTGCACAGCACTCAGATTGGGAAATCATTATTTATTATTTAATATATTTTTGTTGATAAACTTGCATGTTTGTCAATTTGTATGCAATCTCCATCCTCTTTTTTTTTTTTTTAAACTAATCTGCCAGCTTTGCACATCTCTTTGGACCTGTACATATTGCTGTACCAGACTGCAATAAATATAGGGGACATAACCTAAAAATTTGGCAACTGGCATTCACTTAAAAATAAAAATCCTTCCACAGAGAGCGAGCACTCTAGACTTAAAACCAGACAGAAGGCCTGCAATGAAATGTGCTAACAAAATCTGGCTGACCACAGCGTGGAATGCAGTAGGTAAGCAAAGGAGCGCGCAATAATGACTCAGACCTTTGCTCCCCAATGTTTCTTTGCTGTGATGTCAGTGTGCTAATCTGGCGGCACCCGGTCTACCCACATCCAACTCTGTACTGCTGCATCACTGCTCCCCACACTGCAGCTTCTCATCTAGAAGTGCTAGAAACATATTACTCATACATTCAAAACCATACTACTCATACTGTGTTGGTGCACTAAGAGCTTTCCTCCACTTGCCTGTCTCCTGTCATCCTCATGAAACAAGCCTCTCCTCATTTCTGATTACTCTCACTCCCTTCCTCCATGTTTCACCAATCATCAATCCTCCCCTTCGTCCTGCTCCTGCAGTCTCTCTTTCTCTGGATATTCCTGTCTCTTTTCTGTGCCTCACGCTTCTCTGCATCTTTTCAAGCAGGATTTAAGCAGCTCTGTGAAACTTCAAAGTGCCCATCGCTCTGCAGGCTGTTTAGAAAGGATGACAATGACAAACCAAACCCTCCAGACCTTCGACTGATCGCTCTATTCCACCACCCTTCCACAGTAATCCTGAGCCCGTAACCCCACCCCCCACTTTTTCACCTCTGGCTGCGCTGCCTTGTGCCCATATTTGTTCAACAAGGCCTCATATATTCTATTAATAAAACTCATCTCCATCTCTACAAACCGCAGATGTCTTGCTTTGATACCCCTCTCTTTCTCCTACCCTAGCTCTCTCTGGCGTTCCTCTCCTCTGTCTCATCCCTCATTGCTTCCCACACAAGTTCGGTGCAGGCAGGAAGCATGCATCCCATGTCAGATGATGGAGAATGACCACAAGCAAGCTGACCTTGCTGTTGATCGGTTGGAGCATATAGCAAATGGGAGCAAATGATTACACACACACACACACACACACACACACACACACACACACACACACACACAAAGCTGCAAAGAGGATTAAGCTAAGAGGAAGGGGGGGTTAAACACTAATCCAATCATTCGTGGCCAGTGTCTTATTCTCAGCGGAAACAGCAGCGAGGCCACTCACATTCATTCATACCTACACCTCACATCATCACTCTTCTATGACACATGATAATTATACACCTTGAAAGGTGTATAATAAAAAACACTCTAGGGTGTAAGTAATATGGAGGACATTCACAGCAGTGTGAACACATGCTAATGCAGAGAACAGAGCTGTCCATCAACTCATACCCATATGTATATATAAAGATCGTACTGTATATTAACACACACACACACACACACACACACACACACACACACACACACACACACACACACACCTCTTACAAAAGTTGAAGCAACCTAATGATGGGTTAAAGGTGAGGCTTCAGCCTTGCTTTTGTAATACATCATATCACCTAAGTGCAAATGTAGATACTGTCATACTGAATGATTGAGGAGCATTACAGAATGATAAAAACATTTTTTTTTGTTTAGCACATAAATTTATGTACTGATTAAATTAATTAACATTTACGAAAGGAGGCAAAATAACTGTCAAATCATGTAATAAATCATAATATGCTGCTCTAATAAATAATAGTAGATTAGTCTCCTTTTAAACAAATTTTATTAAGTCATCTTATTCTGAATGAGTAGGTACCATCAAAAATTCAAAGCTGGAACAACAGCCATGGGTGTTTCACATTAGAAGTTTTCATATTTCTGTGGTGTTTTTTGTTTTGTTGTTTGGGGTTTATTTCACTGGCTTAAAGTAGTAAAAAAAAAAAAAGGTGATCACAACTCCAAACATTTATCAGTCCATTTTCTTAACCTCTTATCCAATTCTGGGTTGCCTAGCTGTCACTGTCCGTAAGGCAGAATACACCCTGGACAGGCTGCTGATCCACTGCAGAGCCAACAAACAGAGAAAGACGAGCCTTTACGCTCACATTTGCACCTACAGCTAATTTAGAATCATCACCACTTAACCTAACGTGCATGTCTTTGGACTGTGGGAGGAAGCCGAATTACTCAGAGAGAACGCACACAGGCACAGGGAGAACATGCAAACTCCATACAGAAAGGCCCCAGCTGACCAGTAGACCCAAACCCAGAACATTTGTGCTGTGAGCCAACACTGCTAACTACTGTACCACAATGCTGCCATAGCTTCAAAGACTAAAATTAATTTAGGAACAATTTCATTTAATAATTTGAAGCACATATAAGAATTTTTTGTTGTTGTTCTGCAGTAGAGATGTGAAACACGTAGTAACAACATGGTTATGATAGGTTGGCTGTGACATCAATGGTATCACAATACAGCAGTTCTGTAATACTGTATTGTAAGACAATCTATATTTTACAATCTCTTTGTAATCAAAGGAGCATTAAACCAGCCCCCCAAAAAGGCAAAAAGCAATTTTTGTCCCCCTTCGCTCCACTGTGGTGTCAGTGAGTGTACGTGTAATTATTCAATTTTAATAATGTCAGTTCAACTTCTCAGTTGTCTGATTAGCTTCCCCCCACTGACTGCTGTTTCCGCCCTGTGAGTTCCTGCTTTTTCTTTACAGCAAGCTGGTTAACTTCTGTTTATTTCACCTCCGATCATTTGGTAATCTCCACCACCAAGTAATCATGAAATATTGACTAATACAGTTGCAATTTCGCCATGAATATTTAATATTACAGAGAGATACCCAATGCATAAACCTAAATAAGCTGTGTGACTATTTTAGTTTAGCACAAACTGCTTTGAATCTCAAACTTTGATTATAGCCCATGTTTGAGGTTTTGCCAGCGCCTAATAGTATAAATGAACAGCAATCGTTAATCTTAAAGCTTTTCAGCCAAAAAAAAAAAACTATTGAGGAAAACAGAATAGAGAGGGCAGTCAAATTACTCAACAAAATCTGAAAACATATTAAACATACAAACATGCTACATGCTATACATAAACGCTCAAAATTATCCACCAGAGAAAGGTAGCAATAACGAGAGCAAAGGATTACACAGGGGGCAAAAAAGAAAAAGAGGAAACAAGTAAGAAAGAGCTGCCTCCAGGTTGCAGAACATTACAAAATGCACAGAGATATTTGAATACAGACTTTATTATCAGGTACACCTTCGGCTTTAATGCTTATTGCCTTAGGAACTGCCTTAATTCTTCATGGCAGAGATTCAATAAGGTGCTGGAAACATTTCTCAAAGATTTTGGTCCATATTAACATGATAGCATCACACAGTTGTTGCAGATTTGTTGGCTGCACATCCATGATTTGACTCTTCAATTCCATCAGATCCCAAAGGTGCTCAATTGGATTGAGATCTGGTGACTGTGGAGGCCATTTGAGCACAATGAACTCACTGTGATATTCATGAGATGATTTGAGCTTTGTGACCTGGAATATTATCCTGCTAGAAGCAGCCATCAGAAGATGGGTACACTGTGGTCATAAAGCAATGGACATGCTCAGCAACAATACTCAGATGGGCTTTGGCACTTCCCCCACACCATTGCACCACCAGCAGCAGCCTCAACTGTTGATACAAGGTAGGATGGATCAATGATTTCATGTTGTTGATGCCAAATTCTGAACTTGCCATTCAAATGTTGCAGTAGATGTTTTCCAGTCTTCTAATGTCCAATATTGGTGAGCCCGGATGCAAATTGTAGCCTCGTTTCCTGTTCTTGGCTGACAGGAGTTGCACCCAGTGTGGTCTTCTGCTGCTGTAGCCCGTCTGTGTCAAGGTTCATCATATTGTGTTCAAAGATGCTCTGCTGCATACCTTGGTTTTAACAAGTGGCTGAGTTACTTTTGCCTTCCTATCAGCTTGAAGCATTCTGGCCATGCTACTCTGGCCTCAAAAAGGCATTTTCACCCAGAAAACTGCCCCAGGATTGGAGGGAAAATTTCAAGTGAGCAGCTTGAGATTTTCTCTTTTTCGGACCATTCTCTGTAAACCCTAGAGATGCAGGAAATCGCATCAGATCAGCAGTTTCTGAAATACTCAGTCCAGCCCATCTGATACCACGCTACATTCGAGGTTACTTAAATCCCCTTTCTGATGCACAGATTAAACTTCAGCAGGTACTCATGACCACATCTATGTGCTTAAATACATTGCTTAAATGCTGCCATCCGATTGACTACCTAGATATTTCTGTTATTGCGCAGCTTAAGAGGTGTACCTAACAAAGTGACCAGCAAGTGTATAAGCATGCCACTGAATTATGTGCTGCCATTTGTGTTACACATAGAAATAGAGACCAAAGAGAGATGAAGAATATTTTCCTGTCCACTCTTCGTTGCACTCATTAACCATTCTCCAAAATCACTCTGTCTTTCTCCCTCTAGGCCCCTGAAAGCATTTGACCCCGTTAACATCATTACCAGAGACATGAGGAGTGCCAAAGATACAGAGAGATTCCAAGATGAGGCAAAACAGAAGGAAAGAAGATCAATGAAGAGAGATTTTTTTTTTTGGTAAGGGGGTGCATTAGCAGTCAGTGAGGGTATGATCACGTTACAATACAAACTCTGTCTCTTTCCTAAAACTGTCTAACAAAATAAACCTTTACATGCCTAATCATACTGTGCGCTGCAAAAAGCAGGAATTGTATTTTTGTAATGCATCTTATGTGAGAGTGCCTGTGCAAAAGATTGTGATTTAACAGACTAAAAATCTTCATGTTGCCTCTGCAGAAGAAATTTAATATTCGGCTTGTCAGGCTTTTCACAAGGCACTATGTAATCATCCTAATGTAAATTGAGTAATAGATTGATGACAATACCAGACTCTTTCCTATAGCTTTCTCACCGTATTGGAGAGGCTCTAGACAGAATCAAATATTGCAATTCAGGCCTCATCCTCTTACTCCTCTTGCCAGCCGTGTCCTTCCTGCAGTGATAATCATCATGTGTGTCAGATTGCAGAAAATGCTGCAGCAGGGCTGTTATTAACAACCCCTGACTCTTGTTTCAGCTTCAGAATCTTTAATATTGACAGCCTCATTTATTAAGTGGGATTTTTAATGACAGAACAAGGAGGGTCTTTTCTTCTGTACTTAAGAGAAAAACTGAAGGTTTTCCCCCCTCAAGGCTCTGTCAGCTAAACAGGTGTGTGAGTGCCAGGGAGAAATGGCATTTTTTTTAAAAAAGAAAAAGAAAGAAAGAGCAAGTGTTGTATGTTCCATGAGAGGTCAGTTAGATAGGCCAGCTGGTCACTTTAACAGCTGACAAACATTTACAACAACTGCCCATTACACCCACACACTTCGAATCACGGCAAGAACAACAGAGTACACAATGTTCACAGGGTGAGTATAATCGCAGTTCAACTGTACATCACCGTCTTGTCTTTGTATGTGTCGAATAAAGAGACATAGGTGATGTTAGCAGTAAACAGGAAATGATTACAAGATTAGAAAAAAAACAAAAAACAGTTACACACACAGGACCAAATTCACTGAGGGGAGGAGGTGTTAAACTGAAGCAAACAAAGCCAAAGGGCAAGAAGAGGATCAGACAAAGACTTCACAGGCAAATATCGTTTAGTCTTGTTTAGTTCTGGCCTTAGCATTTTTTTAAAATTTTGTTTAAACACAACCGAGACACAGACAAATTTGTTTGACATTCTGTGAAATACAATGTGTGTCTGTGTGTGGATGAACACTTATTCGCTTTCCTGCCCTTTTTGGAGACCTGAAGTAAATGTGGTAAGCATAAGTTGGCAGGCAGCAGCCGGTCAGCGTAGTCTGACAATGTACATCCCTCAGATCAGAATATCAGAAAACAAGATCAAGCTGCAGTTTTCCAGAAAGTTGTGCTACAGCATTTTTGACAGCAAACACTAGCTTTCTTAAGTATTTGGCAGTTAACCTCACAGTGATTTCCACACCTGACATTATTATTGTTACATTTACATTTACCAGTGAACTATTTGAGGGTTGCCTACTTTTTAAGTCTACAAACTCTTCATTGGTAAGACAACCAGCCCAGCTGCTGTATCAGTCTAATCTTCAGAATCAAAGACAACATTAGATTTTCATACTGTTAACTCAAGTCTTACTCAGTTCAAATGAATCAAGTCATATTCTCCATTTCTGTGACCCAAATCCAAATCTCAAATCTCAGTCTGAACTAGGACTCCTGCTTTGAATCACACCTGGGTCATGCTGTTCTCGGTTCTCACTATGCTAACTAGTTCTAATTTATGGGCCTCCTGGGCTGTAACGGTCATGACCCCACCTGTCCTGTTGCTCGTAACAGCTGGTGAGACCAGGATGGAAGCAGTTTGGGGGNNNNCAAGGCTAATTCCTACTTCTGCATCAATATGTTACTGAATTCTCCAAGTGTGAGTGGCCACCACACTATAAATGTAACCAAGCATTAGGGATATGCCTGCTTAGCTGAAATGTAATTTTTCAGTGTGTGGGCTGATTCATATTTTCTCCTCTCCATTTCCGGTGCTGGCAGTATTCATCAGTAGTGTCAACAGCTCAGAGCAGATCATAATCTATCCTTCTTTGCAGAACAGCTGCCTCTTCATCCTCCCTCCTACACCCTCAGCTGCTTCGCCTTCTTGTTGGACCATGTTGGAAAAAGCTTTTAAGTTTTATTGTTTCATGCAGAGAGATCATACAAAATGGATAATCAGCATATGGTCACTCCTGCGACACACGCAGCTAGAGCAGTACCTTGACACGTAAATTTAATTAAAACCTTAAACGTGTGTGCGAAGGCCAACGGTGCATGGTGATTAAAACAAAGAGAGACCATCAGAAATTGAGGCTGCTATTAATGCACCCGCTTCCACTCTCCATCCAAGGCTACAGCAAAATATTAAAAGGAACCCATTATGTGTTTCCTTAATTTCTGTCATTTACCTTGTGGATGCTCACATTAAGACTTTCCCTGGTACGTTTATTGTTTTAAACATACCAGTGAACTGCTAAACAGTCTCTTCATACTATGATTTTTATTTACATATAACAAAAGAAAGAGCTGAATATTTGATTGTTAACACTATAGCATGATCTAAAAACACTGTAATGTTTCATCATTGAAGGGGACAGAATTAAATATGGCTAAAGTATCAATTACTGACACCAGCATATGCACAAGTAATCCCTGTGAGCCAAAAGCCCAGTGATCAGACCACTCTAAAAGCTCAGTTTGCCTCATTTGTTTTTACTCTTGGCTCTGTATGATGTCACAGAGAATGATATGCTTAACTTGGTCATCTCAAGCACCGGCTATGAGCACAGAAGCCCCACTGACATGCTGTTCAAATCTTTTGTTTATGAGGGGAAGCCAATCAGAAGATGGTTAACTTAAAGGGAGGGTGAAAGTAAATAAAAAGGCTTATTTTAAGCAGTGGATGTACTGAGGGGCTGCAGCAAGACCCAGAATGGGATAGATATAAATGTTTTATTCTAACTCTAGTAAAGTAGCTTCACATGATTCATGAGTCCAATAATAAAAATATGTAGCTAGAAATAACATTAATATAAGAGGCTCATTTCAACTGTTTGAAATTATCTCCTGGAAATGTGTAACTCCTGAATTATGGAGTTTGAATTACTCAAAGTGTGGTAAACATCTACAGTGTAGCAGATGGCTACAGTCAGAGTATACTGATGAACAGGACTTGAAGCAGGACTGGCTCTGCCACATAGAAGTGTCTAAATTAATAACTGAAAATGACAAGTTTTCCATAGCAAATATAGCCATAATTCCAATTACTGTTTATTACTGTGAGGAAGACAAAAGGTGTCTGGACAGGGAACTGAGGAAATCTGTCTGGTCCATTTATAGCTACACATACATACACACACACCTCCAGTACACTAAGTGCCTCCATCTACACCCCACCCAAAATGCATTAACTCTATGTGGACACCTGCTACCACACTAACCTCCTCTTCCCCAACCCCCCAGTCATAACCAACCTGATTCCCTCCTCCCAAACACACACACATACACACACATCCCCCACCCTGTCTGAATGACAAAGCATTGTGGTCTCAAACCTACAGCCAAACAAAGCTTTATACCCACAGACAAGACTAAAAGGAAAAATAATAATAAAATAAAGCTGTACACAATATATTCTATCGTGACTAACCGCTATAGAAGAGTCAAATGTTTGCGTTAATTGTTGTAACAGAAAATGGAGCTATTAAAAACACTCAGCTATCTCTGGTCATTATCCATCTTGTACTTGTGTACAATTATGCCTGACAGCTGTGTCTACTTTATGTACATTGGTTAGTTTTTGTATGACTGGCAACTTGCTATCAGTTCCCACATTTGTGCATTAAGCTGCAGATTGGAAAGAAAACTAATTAACTATTAATTACTCTACTTCAAACAGACTTTTTTCTGCCATTGTCAGTCATTTTGCCTCTCAGGCAATGAAAGACATGCGCTTGTAAATTCATGCATTTATGCATAAGCAATTAGACACACAAACACACACACATGCGCCTCTTTGGTTTTATGTGTAAAAGCAAGCGCAGTAACAGCACCGAGCGGCAAAGTGAGTCAAGCGCTCTTCATTATTACGCAAGAGGAATCTTGAAGGCAAAGAAACGCTCACACAGACATTTATCTATGTGCACGTGCATCTCTGAATGTGCGCACAGACATGAGTGTGTGTCAGACGATGAGGACTGGGGGTGTGCATGGGGAGCGGTCGCCATAGTAACAGCGCCTGGTGTGCATCCCACCCGCGTGGGATCTGCTCGGGTGGAGGATCAAGCAGGGAGCAGGGGAGTGTAGCAGCATGGAAGGACAGCAACTCAGAGCAATGTGGGTGCTTGTGTGTGTGTCTGTCTGTGTGTGTGTATGTGTGGAGGAGTGAAGTGGAATCCTCTTGTTAACCAGTCATCATGACTCCTAGCACAGAATCGCAAGACAGGAGGAGCTGACAAAACCCCCAGAGTGAAGAGGGGGGTTCATTGGTCTTTTAACTCAGCGAGGATGAGGCAGTAAACAGGCCCAAGTAAACCTGATTGTTAAACATAGTACCTTCCCCAGAAACTCCAAAGATAAATATCTGGTTTAGATCAGACTTGAGGGCAGTTTCTAATTGGCGCTCTTTGAAGAGGAGGTGGGCTGGGCACAGTATTGTTTAGAATAGAGTGGGGGAGGGAGGTCAGGGGCTATTCAATGGAGGAGGAGGAAGAGGGGGAGGTAGCTAGAGTACCTTTTAAGTGTGTGAATGAGGAGCAGCAGAGATGCATGCATGCAAATCATCCCAAAAAACCCACTTAAACAGTTTAGAGACTGAATGGCTAAAGGGTTGTTGCTGGGATATTATCACAAAACACGAGATTGGATCTGAGGTGTGAAGAAATGAGCAGGCCTGGCTATGAGAATGTGGGAGAGACTTCTATTGTGGGGAAAGGCCTGACAGTTTACCGGAGATACTGCAGCAGAGTTAAGATCAGACACAAAGCAGACGCTGCCTCTGCTGCGTCTCCAGCTCCAGCCACACTTCCTCATTCACTGTGGCAGGCAGGAAGTTTCCCACAAGAACTTTGGTTCTCTTCAGTCACTTATCTCCCCATGTGGACCGGAGAGACAACTCAGATGTGGGTCATGGGAGGGGGAGGAGGGGGGTTTACATATAGTGAGCTTTTGTTTTATATGTATTGTGAGGAAGTGCTAAATTTTAGTCAGCTTCCTGATGACTTCTACATGTTCCATTAAAGGAAAAGTTACTTTAATTGCAACTTTCCACCACTGAGATGAAGCACAGAGAGGAGGAAGAATGTTAACAGACAACAGTGATCTTGTACTAAAACTGCGGCAGCAATTAGGTGTGAGAGTCTGTAGCAGATTGTGGAGTCTCTATTACAGGACAATTACTTGCCCTGAGGGGACACACACACACACACCAGCCAGTATTTAACTTTTCTTTTTAGGTATACACATGACACAGGAAGTTCCACAAACAAAAGATTTTCCATACTGACACAATCAGAAACACACCTCATGTAGTTCTATTGATCCATGACTAATGAGACATCTCAGTCATGAGGCTGACCAACAAATGGCTTGTGTTTTCATTATACATCCCAACTTTAATGAATATTTACTAGGAACTTATCACACAGTTGGTGGATGATAGCCAAGCTGTCAGTCTTGTTTCTGCTTTGGTTGTTTGTCCCCCCCCAGTCAAGTCAACAATGTTATGATATGAAAAAACAATAGCACAAAAGGCATCCTGTCATGGGTATACACAAAGAGATGGGTCTGGTGTTTATGATGCAAACAAGCGTGTGTGCAACTACAGAATGCAGCAGGCACAGAAAACAACAAGGGAAGCAAACAGCGCTGAAATCAGACAGCTGCACAAGCTTGTATTCCCCCTAACAGAGAGAAATAGGTCCTCTGACTCTGGTGACAATAGCAGGAAAAAAAATAATGAGGAACAAAACTTGGGACTCCACTGAAATTCCCATACCATGAGCATAGATCAGCTACACAAACAGCTAGCCGGTGAGTTATTGCATTCTGCCTCAGTGTCTAGCCAACACACTCTCTCCTGTGTCAGCTGAGGCTTAAACACACATGAAACACATCCATGCTGTAACAGCTGGCTCAAGGTGCTCAGCAAGAGGACGCACTGGCTTGACCACACGCAAACTGCAATGTGTGCAATTTTCGGGTGGGAGCGTTCAGCTGTTATTCTTATTTGGGACAGAGGAGCGGCGGGGTGGGCATCAGGGAGTGCCACGGCAAACTTTGAATTCCAACAAAGTTTGAAATGCCCGAGTCGGTATCAGTCACATTACCGTGGCCCTTATAATGTGAAGTAACTGACACGTGTGTAGAGTTGGGTCATAATTCAGATTATATGTAATTCATTCATGATTAATGAGACAGTATTACATTTGCTAATATGTGTAATTAAAATATAGTTATATGGTAAATAATTACTTTCAAATATGTCAGTTTTTCATGGTAAGCGATAATATTAGTGGATGGAAGAGTATCTGGCAAATGGTTTGTATGTAACAATATAATTTCTGCAAGAGTAGTTTAATTGAATCACATTAAAAAAAATGAATATCCAAATGCTTTTTTTTTTTTCTTTTCTTTTTGCCCTGAAAGACCTTCAGAAAGCCTGGAGAACTCTTGCTCTAGACCACCTTAAAATTTAAAAGCAAGTCTGGCTGCTTGGCAGCAAAATATAGAGAAATGAATGGTGGCTTAAGACTTTGGCACAGTACTGTATCTGTTGTTGAAACCCTCTTTTTGCAAAAGGCAGCCAATCAGAATAAAGTTGGCTTAAAGGGAGGGTCACCTTGAAGACAGGGGAGATAAAATGACTTATTCCACAGCGGACGAACTGAAGGGCTGCATCAAGGCCAAGCGAACAATAAATAAAGATGATTTTGAACTGTGAATAATTCAAAGCTCCTCTTGTGTTCTGGAAAAGAACATAATGGGTCGCCTTTAAACCTGTATCATAATATCACTCATAGCAGTTATGCGCGATTGTCTTGATGAGTCAATTTCATATGCAAGATTTCTAATTTCTTTCTCTGTTAATTATACAGTTTGCTCACATTAAGTAATGCAAACATTGTAATGAGCTTGTCTCAAATGAAAAATGAGATCAAAGTATAACTACTTTCAAGCATTTGCGACAATTGTCACGGCGCCATATGGACAATCAAATCTACACATGAATGGCTTTCAGTACCGCCCTTCTATTACTGT
>JASGAU010408537.1:4314-24882 GCA_030220045.1 Australoheros facetus
GGCCTTTCAAGTTTATTAGATTGTGGTGGAGATGTGAACGGGGATATGGGCAGCAGGATGCCTCCAGAGGATGCAAAGCTAAAGTAGGTGCTGAAGGATGGAGATATTGGTAGTAGGATGACTAGGAGAATAGGTGTTGCATGTGGAGAAGGGGTGGGGGTAGAGGAGGAAAGCAGCGGGGCGTAGGGTGAAAGGGCGAGGGCGGTAGTCTGACAGCGCAGGGGGCAGAGGGAGGGAGGAGCACGTGGCAGGGCGTCCAAGTCAAAAAGCCCTCGCTGAGTTCACCGTTTGACACAATCATTTCTTTTCTCGTTATCGGGCCTCCAGCACTTTCCCTGCATCTTCTGCATCCTTTCATTTCATTTTGTGTCCCTGCTTCCTGTTGTTCTATTTCCCTTTCCATTTCCTTCTCTTCATTTTGACTACATCTGTTGTACTGCTCTTAAAAAAAACAAAAAAAGGGAACACTTGAGCAATCTTAGCTTTGATTTTTGGTCTGATTTTGAATCCAGCCTTCAAATGGTTAAATCATTAATTTAATTTAATTTAATTTTAGAGCAGTTGATTCACTATTACTGTCCTGGACCCAAATAAGAGAGACAAAATGGATGGATGGATGGATGATGTAATACGACCGCATGTTTAAAGCGGGCAGGGCTTATTTGGAAAAGGGTGATGTCATGTATTTCTGTGCACCAATCAGCATCAAACAATATTTAAGTCTGCTGTGACATTTATTGAGCTTATTGCTTTTTATTTCCAGGTTAATTAAAGGTGTCCAAATTTTATCTACATATTCCTTTGTGTTTTGTAAATAATACTAATATGATGCTATCGGGGTTGTTGCAACCTGCCTCTCAAACTCAATAAAGTGGCATCATGGGAATAGGCTTTAGTAATAAAATTCAGGTTAATCTTTCTCCTAACTTCATGGAAGTTCAAGGCCAAGTTGTTCCTAACCTTTTCATGGATGTTAAAGATCCTAAGCAGCGGGTCCTGAAGCGGCAACTCTGGGAAGTGATGCCAGACAAAATCACCTCCTTTAAAAAAAAAAAAAAAACCTCTTTCAGACGAATCAAAGCTCAGACTGTTTCTCTCAAGGACCACCAAGTGCGAAAAACACACACACCAGTTCAGACCAGGACATTGCCACAATGTTTTTGCGCTCACGCTGCTTTTCGCCAGCGGTGACAAGCACCTGTACGTTGCATGCAACAAAGGTTCCTAGCAACCGTCGTCGAGGAGAGACATAGTCAGGATGCACACCTGTTTGATCTGCCGGGACCCTCTGTGATAAGTGGCCCTGGTTACCATGGCGACCAGGATATGGGATGGAGCCACGTGGTGCTATTGAATGGCCTTGGACTATAAACACACACATACATACAGGTGCGCACACATGCACACACACAAACTTAGGAAATACACATCATGCTTGAAGTATGCTGCACACACACACACACACACAGGAATAAACAAAAACACACACACACTATGAAAAACAGCATAAAAACAACAAAATCCCACAGACCAATTAAAGGGGTACACCTAACGAGGCAGCAGGGGCACGTCGGGTTTCACACCTGCGCGCAGACTCGCAACAGGCTTCGCACATGGAGGAGCGTGCAAAAAACAAAAAGGTTGCACGTTCAGAAACAAACAGCAGTACATGTAGCCAAGTCCAAACAGCTCAATCAGAGGAACAACACAATGCAACGTGTAGAGAGAAATGAGGCAGCAGATGGCCGACATGCTGACGGTTACTCACAATGTGCAGGTGGACGAGGAAGCATTTCGCCTCTCACTAAAGAACTCTGCGACGACCTTGGAGTGAAAAAATGTGAATATTTAACTGCCAGTAGTCATTCACAGGGAAAGAGATAAATCTGCACAGCTAAATACATAATTAAAAGAACGCTGTTCCATTTTTCTATACACTCAGAGGAGGGATAGAAACATGAGTATTTAAATGCAATCTAATGTGAACAATGAACAGAGTGCTCCTATGGGAGCTCTCTCCTTTAAAATCCTGTCTCATACACAGCAACATAAGTAGTTACCAGTTAAAATATTTGCAACTCTAAGTGCTGTTCTGCTCCATAGTTCTGCATATGTACTCACAATCTGAAGCTGGAAAATGCAAATGGTAAAAAAAAAATCCGTGTCGCTGCTATGCACCAGAATCTGCACAGAGTAACCTTAACGTTGTGCTAAATTGCACATGAATAAGATAAGAAATCTACACAAAGGTGGTTGTGTTGTATCTGCAGTGCAAGATAACTGGCACATTAATTTTTCTGTCCATGACTACGAAAGTTAATTATATTTTGCTTCACCTCCTGAAAATACTTGCTTATCATGCAGGAAAAAAAAAAATTGAAATTAAATCTTTTTTAGCCATGTGGAGTCTTTGCATTAGGAGTCGAGTATTTTCTGAACTGACGGAGCCCACCCTCACGTGCACTGCGACAACACATCAAAGCAGCCACGTGCACGACGCAGATCTCGTCTTCGACCTTTCTGTGTTCAACCGCAATCTTTTATTTGCATTGACCTGTGTTTTCCTTTCTGCTGGCAGTCCTTTGTTAAGTGCCATTGAAATAAATCCTTTCATACAGCAGTGTAGCGGGGCGAGCCTGACAACTCAGATGTCGTAGTCTGTCAGAGAACAACCACATCTTTTATTCTATGAGCCGATCCTGACTCACAACCTCCATGTCATGAGGAGACTTTAAACTATTTGCATTTCTCAGCACAAGAAGGAAAAAGCCTTAACCAATCAAGTCATTGAACAGAAGTCCTCTTTGTAAAAAAGGAGACGCAGATGAGGATCAAATGTCAGTCTGATCAGTCTGCACAAACTGACTTATCAGAGGAAAGGAGCGTCAGTCGGTCCCAGTTTGATCTGCATTCATTCAAAAAAAAAGAAAAAAAAAAGAGATGATGGGCAAACAGTCTCCTGCTCATTAGTCCATTTTGATACTCCAGTCTCATTTTTGCACGGTGCATTTGTGCTATTTCTTCCACAACCAGCCATAATTATGATGTACCATCTGTCAGTCCAGGATTTGTTTAATTTATTCACCTTTTAGCTGGATTTACGGTTTTCTGAGGCCGACTGCTGCCAAGAATAGAGCAAAATCACCTGAAAAACTTAGTCAGTTAGCATGTGTTAAATTTCAGAGACATTCTGTTCTCGTGAAACACTTTTAATTATTTCCCAAGTGAAAAATAATTTCGTGGGCCAATATAGTGGGAGAGCGTAATCATGGGAGCTGCCCCCCACCACCACCACCACCACCACAGATTGTGATGTGTTTAAGTTTCTGAGCTATTTTGGTTTGTTTATTAAGCAGTAAAGGGTAGTTAAGCTGTGCCCGTGTGATGCAGGACTGAAGGCAGCATTGGAGAGATTCCCATATTCACAACTTGTGTCACTGGGAAACTGTTGCTCATTAATACAGCTATCTTAATTAATAAATGCTGAAATTTAAAAACAATATAACCAACACAACATTAACCACCGACGCATTTCCAGGGCTTCAGCTGTTCTGTCCAGTGTTGCTGGCGTCACAGAGATGAGCGCCTTGACGCACAGGCCACAGCAATACTGGAAGAGCGACAGAGACCACGCGGTCCTTACGCAGGAAATGTGGGCCTGAAAGTTATGAGCCTGGCCTGACAAAGGTCACAGCAAGCGGTGCCCAGGTCTGGTTTGCCCCAAATGTCACAGCACACCTGATATCTGGCCCTTATGAGGTGGAAATGTGACTGAGTTGAAGTAATCAGACTCAACCCAAGTCAATAAAGGCCAAATGTAGCCCAGATAATTATGTGGACCATTGGCCAAGCATTAATTTCATTGGTGTTTTGGAACAACAAATTAGTAATTGTGTTAGACTGACAGCTGAATGCAGGGGCCTGAATGCAGGGACAAAAAATAAACGCTGTCAAGCAGAGTTTTTTTTTAAGCTGAGGTAAGAAACGTGCCAGCGTCTGAATGGACTAAAGCGATCACCACTGCAAAGTCTGGAACTTGTTTAATGTGCTATTTCTGATAAGCTAGCTAGTTAAGTCAGCAGCCATTTAATTTCCACCATGATACAAATTAAACGTATATTTAATAAATAATTTGGGACAATAATGAAAGAAATCTTATTATGAGCAAAAAAATGTACTTTCATTTGCCACATTTCTCTGTATGACATCCACAGCCTGGTAAGTTGGGTAGCCTACTAAAATTTTCTGTGAATTTTTTCTCATTGGGAACAAATTTTGCTTGAGTATTCCGAAACTACTCTTCCTGTCGAGGTGGTTGAATCCAGACTCTCCTGCTATCTGCTGCTTGTTGGTAGCAGTAAACTAACAACAGTATTTAGTCGACATCTAAAGATGTTCTGGATGAGGGGAAAAAAAAGCACTGCACACCAGTAACACCAGCAAACTGGAGGATTAGTGAAGTTAGGTTAGCTTGTTTAACACATAACTATCTGCCCCTCTGGATGGCTGCAGAGGCGCTGTTACACTCACCTAAATTGTTTCAGTTTATAGCAGGTTTAGGGCAGGAGGGAACTACTGAGCATCTATTTCAGAGGGAGTCTTTGTGTTAATGATATGAAGTGATTTCAGACACCGTGTGGCTGTCACTGACATAAATTTAAATGCTTTGATACATTGTGTCAGGTTACTCATTTAGATAGAAGGCAACAATTTTACTAATGCAAAGACAGCAGCGTGTGTGTGTGCGTGTGTGTATGTGTGCGTGCTTTTTTGCAAATTTAAACAAAAGGTTTAACCCAGATAAAGCCGTTCCTAAATGTGTCTCCATATTTTGTTATGTTTTTGATTATATGTGCAGCAGCACTGACTGAAAGACTAAAATGCGCTCATGAAAAAAACCTGTCCTGACCTTGTGTTTACCGTGTCAGGAAATCGCTTCACAAAAACCCTTTTTAAGCCTGTTGCTTCAAGTCTCCTGCTTCTTCCCCCCATCTACATAATTTTTCCTCTTTTCTCTTCCATCCTGAAGCGACCCTGCCACCTTCACCTCCCATCACTTCTCCACCTTTCCTTTCCTGCTCTCTCTCCTCTCCTCCAGCGAATGAAAAGGGCACATCAAACAATGGATTTAGACTGTTCCCTAAGTAGATGAGGGGAAGGGAAACAACAGCGGAGAATGAACAAACAAAGCTGGCTGGGGGTGAGAGGGGAGGTGTAGAAAGACAGGCTGGTGGAAGGTGTACAGACTAGTTATAAATATGACAGACAGCAAATGGCACCTGCAGAAATGTCCTTTAGTTCCTAATATATACATTTATTTTTATTTATGCTATATGTTAATTTTACTTCTTCATTTTGTGCTTTTCCTGAGTATTTCCCCGTGTGTTTGCAATACAGTATTTAATTTGTTTTTTTAGAAAAGGAACTAAAAGATTCACCTTGCAGCTTCCTGTTTATGCTCAAAGTTTCTTTTCCATGTCCTACTTTTGTTGCAGAAACTTCCCAGTCTCCACACAGAGCACCAGTAAAATGCAGGCAAATCACCTTCACATTGTGTCGCTCTCATCGTAGGTAGCCAGGCAGTATACTAACACAGATATATTTCTTACTACCGAGGCAGCATTAAAGAGGAGCCATACAAGACCAGAACAGAGGGACAGGGACACCTTGTTTTCACGGCTTTCCGTGGAGGCTTTTTGAAGTCACTCTGAGAGAGATCTGAAGCTGTAATAAGTTTCCCAGAGAGGACAGCGAATCGATTCAGATCCGGCCTCAACTGTGGTGGAACTGATGCAATGCCAGCCACTTTGGCTGAAGGGAGAAGTGAAGAAGCAACAGGAGGGAGAGAGGAAGAGAGGGAGGGAGAAGAGGAGAGGGGAGGTTAGAGAGAGAGAGACGAGGAAGAGTAGGAGGAGCAGAAGGTGCAGGGCGGAGAGCGGGGGCGCGATGGCAGAGAGAGTCTCCCACCAGCGCTGTCACTACCACACGCTTGGCTGCTGCTGCTGCTGATTGTGATTGCTGTTCAAACAAGGCCGACAGCTGCCACAAACATCTCCTGTTTAATATGACACACATCTACTCTCACCTATGGACACACAGACACACACACACACACATGCATGTCGCTCTGTGCTGTCCTGCTTTATGGCACCCTGTTATCTTTCTGGGCTCTTTTTTTGTCCCTGCTCCCTGATAAGACTGCTGTGATTGCCCTCTGCTCTCTATACAGCATGACAGCTCAATCACTTATCAAATCAAGATGTCCCCTCGCTCGCCGTCATGATGAAATATCTCAAATATCAGACACTTTCGTCTGTTTAGCCCTCAAATAAGTAGCCTTCAAGACTGCTTCTGAATCCAAAAGAAGTTGATCAACATGAAACTGCTGCATTTTGATTACTGATTAAGTCTTTTTAAAAAGCAAAAATGTCAAGCGTTTGATTTAAGCAGAAAAATTTAAGGGTTTCAAACTCTTGATTGGACAAAAGAAGACATTTGAAGACATCCTGCTTGGTCCGTTTACAGCCGGTTCATCAAGGCAGGATAAATGGCATGAGCCTGTTTCCAATTAGTATGCTTTCCATCTACACACACACACACACACATACACACCACAAAACCAGTAAAAAGCAATAGTTTGTCTAAAACACACCCTCCACTGCAGAGAGGGAGCTCTGTTTATTTAAAATCAAACACTGCTGCCTCCAGTTTCCAGACAATCTGCTAAAGCTGATAATGACTCCAGGCAAAAAGGGGATTATTTATAAATTCAGAGCGCGTTCACGCAATAGTATATAATTCAGACTGCTTGTTGCTTTTTATTCCTTAGCTTGCACAAAAAAGCAACAATCGCCACATCAAACACACACACACTCTCTCTCTTTCTCTGTCCTTTGCTCATTCCTGCTGTTTCCCCCTCTGTCTCTGTGTGTCTGTCTGTGTCACCCTCTCTCACACACCCTCTCCTCCACAGCAGCAGTTATACATTATGGAGTGGTAACCAGGCAGCATCTAATTGCAATAATTGGAAGAATGTACCGAGCGGCCTGTTTGAACACCTGTTAGCACTGAATTTCTCTCATGGCTACAGATTGTATGTGCTGTGTCACACCATTTGGTGCAGACGTGTGTGTGTGCGCGTGTGCGTGTGGGGGTGTAAGTATGGAGAATGTGAGTCGCCCCACATGCACTCATATAGAAGAGAGTTGGGGGCAAGTCACAATAGGAAATCCTGGCTGTGCTCCAGGTTCCATTTTGACACTTCAGACCCTGCCAGAGGGAGACTGCCTGTCACTGACACATCCCGAGGCGAATCACCCAGAATAATTTGGGACTTTGACAAAAACGAATAATATGCATGATACATCTTGGCCTTCACAGTTCTCATGCTGTCATCACTAGATTCCTCTGGGGTTGTTTTTTTTTTTTTCTCTCCACTTTTATCAGCTATAACATGCTGAAATGACACGTCAAGGATTGAGGAGATTAGACGAAGTGAGGAAACATTTTGTCTGCAGTATAACCAGCTCCGGTTATTTGGGATTCAGCCGGTGAAGAGCCCTCTCACGTCCTTGCTGGGGGCCAGATGTGTGGAGCTGTCCGGCGCTCCGGTGCTGAAACCTCTAATCTGCCTGGGTTGAAACACACACCCGCCTCTCTTTTCACGCTCATAAAAAGCTGTCGTTTCGCCAGAGAGCAGCTTTTAGAAAATTAATTGCAAGGCTGCCTGGAGAGCGCGCACAAGAAAGAAACTATTAAAAGTTAAATTCAGCGCGGTTACCTTGTCGTAAGGAGGGCCCCTGCAGGACCTTCCTAACTGCACTTCATTTTCAACTCTGTCATCGCCTCACACTTTGAACTACATTAAAAACAAAAAAACAATTAAGCTTTTCTCTCTCTTTCATGTGCCCAGCCTGCAGGAGATGAGCTGGCTATTGATTCCGTCCAAGGGATTCAACATTGAGCTGTTGTCACTTGACCCCAGGAAGCCCAAACAGGCTGCAGAGCTGGGGACGCTGATAATCCATGAGGCGGTAACGACGCGGGGACCACGCTGCTCTGCCTGCAGGGGAGCCGACATGAAGAACTTTTTTTGGCTATCGAATTACAGCTGCCGTTATTGATATTTAGGGCGCCGTCGTCTTGAGATCAATACAAGCGCGAAAGGCACACGAACAGGCCGAGGCTCACTTTTTTGTGACTGGGATGTTTTGTGTTTGTCGTGGCCGTGTTATGTAAAAATAAATAAATAATAAATAGGTGGGTTCACCTACCTGTTGATATGCGGCCGGTCAGTCTCGGTGCTGCGTCCTCCTCGCCGTCAGTTCTAGAGCGCGGGGAAGCAAACAGAGGATTAGGCGTAGAAATAGTAATCTTATGCATGAAATCTGACTGATATAAAATAGCTTGATTTCAGTCGGTTTGTTCCTGTCCCAAATGCTCCCCTTTGACAGATACCAAACGTTTCCTATAAGCCCCTTCAATCTCTCTCTGGTCTTGGCGCTCACCTGGCGACTGTCAGTCCGGCTCCGCTGCTGCTCTGCTGGATAGAAAGCTGGAAAGCCGCGGCGCATCTGTGGAGGAAAGCAAGTCTCCTGTGCGCTTCTGCCTGCACCTTTAAAAAGCCTCCACTGGTCCAATAGGAGGTCTGTCAGACTGATGGGACCTGACGTCACCCCTCCCATCACCTCACCCTCCACCCACCCAGCAATCCCTCCTCCACCCCACACCCCCACTTTATTTGAACTGTAGGAGAAATTATATCAACATTATGTCCTGGACATAGGAGGAGGAAAAGGAGACGTTTAAGTCTCGGTGCAAAAAAACACATTTTAATGCAAGTTCCCAGCGTGAATGTGTTTCCTATTTCCCACTCTTATTATTATTTGAAATAGTCATTTAATAAACACACAGTGGCATGCTGTGAGATTTTTGCACATACTGCTAAAGAGAGGAAGCAAGGCAGTCTAAACACACGCACGCACACACACACAGAATGAGCCAAACTTACAGAAGCACTCCATGTCTTCTTGATGTCCACTGAGGAGGTAAAGCCAGGTGCTAAAAAAAACCTATTGTTTACTCTGTTATCACTGTCAGTCACACAAAATGAGACAAAGAAAAACAGGTGAGTCACACCTTTGTTACAGTTGTGATTTTGCTGCTCAAATTATGTATTTGTGTCCATCCTGCAGGAGCACACAGCTGTATTAGGGTGTACTTTACTTCCATTTTTTGCAGCTTTATGCTACTACTGCATTACGTTTAAGAGGGAAATACTGTATGTGTTGTATGTACACACAGCTAGTTACTAATTACATTTAGATTTCATGCAAAAAAATGTTGGATCTCACAAAAAGATTAAAGATTTAACTCCTTATTGTCAAAATGCAATGGTAACAAGAACCCAGTTACATTAAATGCAGTCATATTTGAAATAGTTTGTAAAATGGCACTATTAGAAGTATAGAGTACTTCTAATAGTGCCATTCTTTAACACCATTGTTTTTTCTTTATTAATTAAAAGGTTTCATAGTCTTCAACCACTGCCATTCAAATAGACAAGGACAGTGTGCACACTTTGGTTTGAACCTCGCTCATTGTGCTGTTTCGATGTAGAAAAACAGCATGTCTGATAAATAAAATCACAAAATCCTGCACATATTTTCTCAGTACTTCATGGNCTTTCTTAAAAAAACTTAAAGGCAAAAATATTTTTATATTTAAGTAGGGATTTTGAGAAAAATATCCCTGCTAGGTCCAAAAAGTGCTTGGAGTTCATTTGCGTTCAAATGTAGGTAATCATAATAACCTTCACACTTACATCAAATTAAAAGGTGCAGAAAGAAAATTGTATGAACCTGCCCTTTTGTGAGAAATGAGTAGTTTACAATAAGGTAATTTATAATAGCAGAATGCTTCTATGTATACATGCAGATGCACCTATGCCTGTCAACACACAAGCGTATAAATATAGAGATGACTGCATATTTCATGCAATCACTGCCTGCAGTGGCCGACACAACCACACTGGTTAACTTGTGACAAATGCTGGTTAAGGAATGGGATGCCGACCCACAGCAGTGTGTGACCAACCTGAGGAGGAGGTGTCAGGCTGCTGTGGCTGTGTTTGGTTCTTCCACATGCTGCTGAGCCTCCTGTTTGTTAAATGAATAACAGTCTAAGATTTACTGCCAAGAAGCATTTTTTACAACAAAGACGCAATCAATCAAACACAAATTTGCTTACTTTTTGTGCTAAGTTTATACATGAAAGCAGAAAAATGACTAAATATTAGAATGGCGTACAAGAGCAAAAGGTCTGCCCCATTGTTTATTTTCCAAAGAATGTTTTAATCAAAAATAAGGTGAGCAATGTCTCATTCCTGCTTCAACAGGTGTCATTATAGTCAAAGGCTGCATCATAATGTGAGTGTTACAGCCTGAAGGCCAATCATGAATGCAGTTTTAAACTTGTTAAATAAGAACTAAATGTCAAAATTAATACATTTTATTGATTAACATCAGTTAATGTCAGCTATTTTTAATATTTTCTTTTTTTTTCTTTTTGTATTGTTTTGCAAAGAGCAACATATTTATTGCACAAAGAGCAAATTTAATGCTGCACATATATTACATTATGGCATAATAGTGTAATGTTTTGAAAAGGAATGCATGCATTCATAAATATTTGAGATGCACATAGTATTCTGTGTATGCAGCATGCACAATACAGTGACCCTGTTCATTACTGCTCTCCAGCTGTCAGCAGCAGCACTATAACTGTATGTGAAGCCAATAAAGAAATGTAAAAAAAAAAAAAAATGATGTTACATTTCATGTGAACTCTACTTGCTAAGCAGATGACAGCTACACATAATATGTCACTGTGTGTCTTCCTGGCAGAGTGATGGCAGAGACGATAGAAAAGAGGTGTATTTTCAGACACAAATGAGCAATTTGTAAGGCCATTGTGTGCTGTGTGCATCATTGTATTTTCTAATTTCCCAGACTCAGAAACCATTGTGGGAAATGCTATTGTGTTGTTGAGTGGTTGTTTTTTTGTTGTTGTTTTCTGTCTTTTTTTGTGTGTGTGGAGCTTTTGAAATGGGTCTGTATATATACACACACAGGCACACTCATACGGACACTTATGCAGGGTCTTTTGGCAAACTTGAATGTAACCCCTGTTGATCTGTGTTCCCTTTTACATATGTATATCTAGGACGACTCAGAGCCTTTTCATGTGAGTCTGTGGTAGTTTGACAAAGGGCAGTGAACAGCAGCGATGACGAGGGGCTTTCTGACAGCTTACTATGAATGCAGCATACTGTACTCTGCGCTCACCGCTGCCTCTGCCATGCCAATCCAGAGATAAGACAAATATAAGCTCTTTTGACATAGGTAAACTTAGTAAAGATGACATAACATGTTTTGACACTGACATAGCACAAATAACTGGCAGCCTCCGTTCAGTTTGAACAAAATTCCACCTACCAACATCTCTAAATCTAACATTTGATTACTTACTGTTTCTTAACTGTGATTCAGGGGAAAGAGCAGGTTGTCTGCTAATCGGAAGGCTGGTGGCTCGATCCCTGGCTCTTCTAGTCTGTATGTCGAAGTATCCTTGGGCAAGATACTGAACCCCAAGTTGCCCTCCGATGCATTCGTGTGTGTGAATGTTAGAGAAAGTGCTGTATGAATGTGTGTGTGTGTGTGTGTGAATGAGGCTTGTAGTAAAAAAAGGGGTTTGAGTAGAAAAGCACTCTATAAGTTGCCAATAAAGAAATGTTGCCAAAAAAGAAAAAGTCGCAGCCCACTTACAACAAACAGTAATATATTGTTTATGTACAAAGATATAAGCCTTATAACATATAAGCTGCTTGGCAGGAGCTTCATATTTAGCATACAGTCACTAGTGTTTTCATAGCTAACTCACTGTAAGGGTGCCAATAAGGTTATTTCCTGAATTATCCCTTTAATGCAGTAAAAACATAAGACTTGGATAGCTTTTAAAAGCACAAATTAAGGTCAAATCCAGCTTGAAACCCTTCAGACAAATTGGCCTTATTTCATTAGGAAACAGCTACTAATCTATGATGAGAATAGGTACCATCAAAGGGTTAAAAAAAATCAGTGCATTTATTAAAAACTGAATTTGCTTCACCAAGCTGCTCTTGTGTCAGAGGTGAAGTGGCCATCTTTGCTTTTAACCTTAGAAAGGAACTTTGTGAAAAGCTGCAGGATGTCATGATGTGGGAAAGATCTAGGTCAGCACCAGGACCTCTTATGAAGCGTACCAGCACTGGCCAAGATTATAATGCCAGCCTGTAAGATCAGGATTATCTGATAGAGAGGCAGAGGGGTTAGGCAGTGAAGGTTTGCAGAGATGGCGTGGGTTCCTCAGGAAGCGGATTCAAAGGGCAGCTTCCATTTCAGAATCACGTCCTGCTCAAAGTCAAAGGAAAATGATTCTGAATAGGAAGACTGGAGTGGAAATAAATGTGGGACAGAAACCATAAAAGGCTGCATTGTCTCAGTAATACTGTTCATTCTAGCTATGGATATGATGGTGAAATCATCATAAGGTGAGTTTGCTAGTCCAGCCATGATGCACGTTCATAAACAACCTTACAGGGACCACAGCAAAAGTTTGTTAAATCTAGGTCACTAATGTTGACAAAGGGCATGGAGTCACGGTTAAATTCAAATTTTCCATCTCCAGAATCATATCCCAACTGTGATATTGATTTTTCTTAAAACAGAAATTCCTGGTTGATTTGTTTATGAGTTATTGTCTGTTTTTGGTTCAGCAATCTAGTTTCTGCTTACAGTTATAGTTATGTTCATATTTAATTCCTTGAATTTCAGTTTATCCTGCCTCCCCCGTGTTTCTCATGAGGATCCCGTCTCAGTGTTATGTGCTCTCATGTTCCTGTTTTATTTTGGTATTCTTTTGTCTCATGTTTTGTATTTAGCTTTACATCCGTTGGCTTGTCTCTGATTAGTTTCAGCTGTGTTACCCTTGTGTTTCCACTCCTCCCAGATTGCCCTCTGTGTGGGTCTGTTTGTTGTTGAGTTGTACTGTGAGTTATGCCTGTTTGTTCCCAGCTCTTTCTTTGTGCTCTACAGTGCTCTGGTAATCCTCGTTTTGTTTAGTTACCAATGGTCTTACAGCCTAAATCAACATCTTGCTTTTTGTTTGTATTCCGCCTCTTTCTGTCTTTGCATTTGGGTTTTCACTGCAGCACACTTCAACATGACAGATAGTACAAGTTTAACTTTTGGGTAACTTTTAAACATTTTTCATGAAATTTGACTATACATGCAGTTTTTAAGTTGGGGTGACCAGTTAAATGAAAGTTTTTTTAACAATCATTTTGAATGTACGCTGATGATGCTCTTTAAATTCCCCTCAGCCTTGACGGCTCCTGTAACAAAGAGCATTAAACCTCAGAGTCTGGAGCAGCACAGGCCACATGCAGATGATCACAGCCTGTCCACAAGGGGGGAAAAAATCTACTGTTGCTCACGATACAATTTGATATGTGACTTATTTCTGAGTGACTCATTTCCCACCACTACACCTGCGGTCAGTATTCCCCACCTTCCAAATCCCTCTTTAACACCTGGAGAAAAGCCACAGCAGAGCAGTTTAGGATGGGTGAGCAACATGTGCGGACTTGGCTCAGCTCAACTCAACTCAGTTTTGTTTAGTTTCCATTCCAACTGCGTACCACCTCAATGTGGGTGGAGTCAATATAGCAACGTGGGCAGAAGTCACGACATAATTTGTATGTGACTCAAACATGAGACCTCCTGATACCCTTCACCCTCATTTCTCGTCTCCCACCAAACACAGAAACATCTGCACCTCGTCGTTGGACCATGGTGTTGGTTTGTGTATCACCATTTCCCTCACTGTTGGGTTTTAATTCGTTAATTTGTTTCTAGTGAAGGAGTTTCTCTCATGACTCAGCTAGTGACAACACTCCCTGGCCAATCAGTGGCATGCTGTTCTTCGACGTCACGTCAGATCGCCTTGAGCAGGTGCTAAAAAAGTACCTGGTACCATGACCGCGTTGCTATATTGACTCCACCCACAATAAGGTGGTATGCAATTGCAATGGAAAACCAACAAAATCTTGTCGGGTCAAGTCACGCTGAGTAGATACTAGTGGAAAAGAGACTTTAGTCAGGCAAAATCGCTCTGCATCAAGTTCTTGATCCAGGTTGATGATGTCCTTTCCAGTCCTTCCAGCCTTGGCAGAAACACATGAATGCCATGAGAGCAGGAGACTCCAGCACATCTTGACCAGTTGCTGGTGGCCCAGCAACAAAAAAGGAACAGAAGGAAGAATCAAAAAGTGAGACTCACAAGTTTAGGGCATGTTTTTAGACAGCTGGGGGAGCACACTGCAAATACCACACCTCGCGCTGCAAATAATGAAGACTGTGTTCGTGTAAGAACTAGCAGCACCTTGGGAGAATTGCCACAGACAAAGCTGGAGAATGAGGTGCTTTCCTGTAGAGGTAGGATTCAGAGGCTTTACAGGGCAATGGCTCTGCAGAGCCTGTGCTGCACTTGTCATCACAGTGAAAGCCATCCATAACAGCGCAGTACTCCCAGAGAGAGCGTCAGAGAGAACATCCTGATGGCTTCACACAACTTTGGGCACTGATCAGGTCTGATGTTCGGGAAACCTGAAACAATCAATGGCATCTTTACGAGGCACCACTGATTGTACCTTTTACCATTGTAAAAGGTAGTGCAATTACCCTATAGGTGTTTTAGTTAAGCAAACACAGGATCGCTCTTTCTCATCATGCATTGGATGTGTTATTACAAAGAGTAGCACAAATGCCAACTCTACAGATAAACCCTAATTTATCAGAACATTATCACACATCCACACACACACACAATGACAAAAACAATGACATGTTATTATTGCACCAAATACCTACAACACACTTCCATTTGAACAAAGGAAACTAAAAACGATGTGACATTTGTTAGATGAAATAATAGATTAATGGTCTCCCGTGGGGAAATTTGGGTAATGTTTCAGTTTAGTGTGACTTTTTTTTTTCAGGTGTTTTGTATGACCTGCTGTTATTTTCAGTTTTGACAAACATTACAGTGCTCGTGGAAAATGAAATATAATCAGGACTGTCATCTAGTATATTCAGAAGTAGGAACAGACACAATGCAGCACCAGCTGTAACAGATGGCAGCACTTCTGATGAATTCGATCTTGTCACTAAAAACGTCCACCTTTACTTCTTACATTGCTAACATTTTTTTTTTATGTCTGTGCTCTCAGATGAAGCAGATAGCGTGCAGATTACACACAAAGGTTTAGCACTGCAGCTGTGTGTGTGTGTGTGTGTGTGTGTGTGTGCGTGTGTGTGTGTGTGTGTGTGTGTGTGTGCAAGCAGCACATACTTTCATTAGAAAATTAAATGTTCAGTCACAATCTGGTAACTGAGCCGAAAGAGGCTGATGAACAACTTTGAATTTAGCTCGATGATAATGCACATGTTGGTTTGTTTAATGGGCTTTGAACTGGATTCAAGAATTCACCAAAACATAACAAATTTATAAGGTTTTAATTGCACACAGCAATTTCGTTTTTTTTTATGGTTATTGATTATTACAATTTTGTTTTTGAAATCCCAAAGGGAAGCTAAAAATGCATTTTGGAACTTTGCTTTGTGCTTATTTTGCGTCTAATATGTGGTTTGAATGTAATATGAAGGCCATCAATTGCAATTTGTATTCATAAAGCTATGAGATTGCACTTACCTACAGTTCAGTCTGCTTGAAGTAGGTCCATAATTTCAGAGACCTCCCAAATCTATAATTCTGTGTTAGCAGTTTATACAAAGGATCCCATTAGCATGGCAACCACAACAAAAAGCACACACACACACACACACACACACCATCAAGTACATATTGTTCACCTACGCTCTCAGACACACATACATACACACCCACACACTCAATATGAAATCCTCCTGGAAACGTAAGCTCAAATAAATAAGACGTTAATTAACCATTTGTAGTATAACTAAAATGTAATGTATAAAATATATATATATATAAATAAGCAGCTGTTAACCGGTTCCGTTATAGCTAAAAATTGACTTCCTCTGACTTTCCTGATGGAAACAAGCCCTCCAATCACGTCACGGATTAACTGTTAAAAATCACAGCTGAAAAATAAACCAAGTGGAATTCAGTTTGAGAAGATGAGGGCAGTCTCCAATCATACAGTCCAGCATTTTATAGAATTTGTTCATTAAAATTAATTCATCACTTCACGGCTTTCCGGTCTCGCTAAATTCTGGGAACAAACCATTCCCTAGCCCTTATTTGAAGCCTCATGCTGAGCAGTTTGGCTGTATTATTAGTTTAAAGCCCAACAAGACGAACGAGAACAGATCTGACTGAAACCATGTAGTGACTTGTAAATTGTGAGGTAGGCCTACCCTGAAGCATACTCTCCTTTATCATCCTTTCTGATCACTGTATTAAACAAGACTTGACACTAAGGAGCGTGTAAGCTTGAATTTTTGTCTTTTGGCTGTCCATAAGTCAAAATTTTAGGTTAATATCTTGAAATTTCAACATAATAACTCAAAATATTAAGTAATATATTCTAAAATTTTGACTTACTCAGAATTAACTTGAAATTTCAAGATACTCAGTAACTTGAACTATTGAGATGTCTAACACAAAATTTTTAATAATCTCAACATCTTGACTTACCTCTGCCCAACAATGAATTTATTTCAGTGCTGAAATAAAAGCTTCAAAATATTCAACTCAAGTGAGTGTTAGCACTGGGTTCTCACTGACTTCTATAAAAGCAGAAGAGTCGCCCCCTGCTGGCCAGTCTCTTTTCACACAGATAATAATAATCATTAAAAAAAAAAATTAGAGCCATAATTTCTATCCAGTTCTGGGTTTATGATAAAATAACTGTAAATAATAAAATGGCAACATTAGCTTGACCTTTCCACACGCACGCAATTAGCTTAACACATTAAGCTAAGATGATGAACGTGTTAGCATTATACCTGCTGCACATTAGTGAGTTAAAGCTGTCACTGTGTAGTGCAGCACTGTGGTGTGCATGAAGGCATGCATCTAAGGTTAGTGTATACAATAAAGTACTGTATGAATAGATTTTAAAATGTGGCTTGTAGTCTAAAGTGGTAAGACTAGAAAAGCGCGCTACATGCTAATCCATTACCATCACTGAGCTCTTAGTCTTGGTATACTTTTGTCTACCACTGAGGTCAGGCTTGAATATTAAATGCTAAAACTGGATCATAATGGTATGTATATGCTGAAATTTATAATGTATGTATCAATACTTACCCATCGAACGTTTCTTGTTTTCTGCTCCATTTTTTTCCACTGAAAGAGGATAACCTGGGGAGGGAAAAAGACCTGTGCGGGCACATAATGCAAGTCTCATTCTTCATTCAGTCGCCTCATTTAACCTTACATCTAAACTTAACCCTAATTTCAGCCTGAGCTCACCACCACACCCTTATTGGGTTTTTTTTGTGTGTTTTTTGAGGAATCACCTGCATAGACAAATACACGTGAACACACGTACAAATCCACACAGACAACTGTAAAAGTCCTGATGTTTTTAATCATCTGTGGGGCCTCACCCTGACAGATAAATGTCTTGTTACATGTCCGTAAAGAGCAGTGGGGAAGGCAGAGCCACTACGGCAGATGGCCCTATCAGTGTTGGGTAAACCAGCGGCCGGCCAGCCGTGTTTGGCTTAACGGCCTATAAGTAATTCATTGTGTTCACTGAGAAGGAGCATCTGTCGAGCCCTCTGCCCCTGGAGATGCACACATACACACACACAGTTATGCATAGATGCATAGATAAACATACTTACATGAACATTGGGTCTCATGTACAAACGCAGGTATACCACACACAATCGCGCACACACCCATAGGCACATGGGTCATTTGTAGAGGACAGTGCAGGTGGCTGGAGAAACAGGAGAGGTCTTTGTTCCATGTGACCGTCTCTGATCAGATAACCACCACTGATCTTAGTTAATACTCACTAAGAAATCATTTACCTGCTAGAATGAAGTCAGGGAAAGAGAGCTGATGGAGGGAAAAGGAGGAGGAAGCAAGAAAGCCTCAACTAAAGAGGCACAGCTTAAAAGTCCAAATACTGGATGTTTTTATTATTTTTTTTACACTAATGGTTCAGTCAATTTATGCTGTCTGTCACTTACAGTCCTTATTGAATAAACTCTTGTACACTCACACCTTCCTTTCATATTGTCGTCTCAGCCTGTAAACAATTTTATGCTTCAGCAGCTAGCGCTATTATAATAATGACATGCAAAGGCTATTCCTTTCGACACAAACATCAACTTGTATTGCATTTCTTAATTCATAAGCATGGTTGATAATACCTGCAGCATGGCAAGCTGGGGCACTCTGATGATGTGATAGCAATTTCATAAATTGCTTTTAATTGGAGTTGGAGGCTGAAAAGACCTCCATAAGATAGATAAAGCAGAGTGATGGCCACTGTAAAGACTGTTAAATAGTGACATTAATATAAACAGCCAGATGGCATGATACAAAACAAACAAACAAAAAAAATCTGTTTAAATCTGATAAAATTATTTTCATTTATTTATTTATTTTATCAGTGTCAGTTGCTGAGCTCCAACTGATGTCAGGTGACTCAAATGATCACTACTACTAATAATGATATTTTTATTAGGAAACCTTTGAGTTGGGTTAGTTTAATAAAGGAACTGAAAGAGAATGATTACAGCAGACACAGTCGACTGGTGTTTTATATGGAGACTAACTGAAAGATTATAAAGTGAAAATGAATATTTTAATGAGCAATTTTAGCCTCTGATTTTTTATTATCAAACAAAATGCAAATTAACAGTTCACTGAAGGAGAGGAACCAAATGCAGGAAAAACAATTAGGCAGCGCTTATGCACCTCTAAGGTGAGCAATTCCAAAAAAGGGGGACCGGCAAAGGGCAAAAATCAAAAACCAGGCACACAAATCATAATGTACTTAAGAAAATAGTTAGAAAGCTTGACTAAGTGAGTAAACAGCAAGACAATGTGGCAGTTGGTGGTGTGCTGTAGATACTAAGGTGGGTAATTACCTGGTTAAACACAGGTGTGGCAGGAAAGGGGTTGGGAAAGAACAAAGAGCAGATATGGACCTAAACCAAAACTTAGACAGTTAAATGTCAGGTTAAAATAATAAGATATCTTAATTATTTCAACAAACTGAATCCAAAAAAAAAAAAAAACTCCCACTTTGTGCAATCCTGCGAAAAAGGGAAAATCAAACTTATGTACAACCTTCCAACATTTTCAGAAGTCTCAACTTTTTCTTCAAATTAAGGTCACGACTTTCCTCAGATTTCTGCTGCATTCATATAAATTATCAAGCAAAGCATCAACTATCTATATAATCGCCCAACTACGGTGGACACGAAATATATAATTTTGGTCAGATGGAGTTCTGTTAGCCACTATTGTCCTCGATCTACCAGGTTTTTACAAGTGTAGGCAGGTACCAACAATCAAAGTAAGGCAATTTTAACTAAAAGTGCTTTGCTTTTTTTTCTAATAATATTGAGTTTTATATTTTGTCAAAGACAGTCAACATTAGAGAAAATGGTAACATAAGAGTTACTGTGTAATTGTCATAACTAAAAAAAAATAAAATAAGAACTTGCAATGATAATAACTGGAATTAATGAAGCAGATATGAATGGATAAAGTAAAATGAGATTAAGGTATTTTGGGAGCACCAATATGTCATTAATTATCAGTGCAGGAAGTTCAATTAGGTAATCTGAATGAGTAACAGCCTCTTTATATTCAGTTAGACATTACACATATTACAATTTTGTTCCTGTTCTTTTAGAATTGGATGCACTATCAGAATAGTCTTCAGGATGAACTATAGATGGTAAATTCAGCCCCAAAATATACTGTTTTTTAGGTTGTGTGTATTTGCAGTTGTTGGATTTGCAGCTGTTGTTGATGTCAGGAATTGTTGCTTTCTCCAGGCAGCTTGGCCTTGAATGTAAATGTCTAATTTAAAAAAAAAAATTTAATTAGGCCAATTAATTCCATGCAAATACATACTTAACACTGCTGGTACAATACTGCACTTTCCAGGAACACGAAAACCTTTGACGGCCCGTCGATACCGGATCTTAAAAAAGTGAAAATGTCATGGTCCTGGGCCGTCTGCCCAGCGTTTTGTGTTTAGTTTTATTTTCCCTGAGTTTTTATTTCCCAGTTTGTTTTGATGTTCTTGTTCCCTTTGTCCCTGTCTCTGTGTTCTGGTGTCTGTTTGTCCTTTTGTCTTTCCCCTGACCTTCTATGTTTCCGTATTGAGTTTTATTCCCAGTGTTGTGACTAGTCTGCGTTTTTGTCCCATGTCTGTGTCTCTGTTTCCCTGTGCCGTGTCCCTTCTTTAGTCACTTCCTGTTTTATTTTGACAGTCTTGTGTTCCCC
>JASGAU010408538.1:0-10688 GCA_030220045.1 Australoheros facetus
GCTCCCTTCTCCCGTCACTCGCGAACAAGACCCCGAGATACTTGAACTCCTCCACTTGGGGCAAGAACTCATTCCTGAGCCGGAGAGGGCACTCCACCCTGTAATCCATTAAAGTAAATGTAAATGTTACTAAGAAATGATCAGACAGGAGGGGGCTTTCAGGGAATACTGTTAAGTCTTCAGTTTCAATGCCATATGTCAGGACAAGATCCAGAGTATGATTAAAGTGGTGGGTGGGCTCCTTTACATTTTGAGAGAAGCCAATTGAATCTAATAAAAGATTAAATGCAGTGTTGAGGCTGTCATTTTCAGCATCTACATGAATGTTAAAATCACCCACTATAATCATTTTATCTGAACTGAGCACTAAATCAGATAAAAAGTCTGAGAAATTAGACAGAAACTCTGAGTAAGTAATTACTCACAACTATGTACAGTTACATATTTACAGAAATGTATTTACTTATATAAAAAGTGAATAAAAACTGGTAATAGGAGGTGGTTAGGTTATGATATTGCTCATTACTCTGAAAATTCAGTGGCAAGTGGGTAATGTTTTGGGATAAGCACTTTACATATGACTGAGTAGTATTAGCAATTTATAGCCAACAGCCTGTGTTATGTTTTTTTGAATCAATTTTTCAAGGAAATACTTCACTTTCTCATGTTTTTTGATGAAGACAGGCTTCTAGCCTGGGGCCCCATGGGATTTACATCATACACATTACCCCAATTTAATTATTTTTCCAGTTGGTTTTAGAATTCCTTTTTAAATTCTCAGTTACACACAGAGCACTAAATGAACAAGCCTGATCTCAAATGCTGCTCGCTTATTTCGCTCACAAGCAGAAAATCTTTTAGTTGTCCCTCGTACGAGACTAAAGACTACGGGGGGAGAGCTTTTCAAGCCGTGGCACCAAACAGTTTACCACTCCAGCTCCATTTAGCTGACTGTGGAGTCTTTCAAAAAGCAGCTAAAAAAAATCTGTTTAATCAGGCCTTCTGTTGACATGTTTTAAATATGGTGATTCTGTTTTAACATGTTTTTTTGTGCTAGTGTTTTAATTGTTGGACAGCACTTTGTGACTTTTTGTGTGTGAAAAGTGATATATAAAAAAAACTTTACTTATTTAAATATTTTCCAAGTTCCAAGTGAACTCAGTAGAGGTGAATCACGTCACACCTGTCTCCCGTTTGTTCTGTTGTCTTCTCTTGGATGGGTGTTCTGGAACGGCAATTTTCATTGTATACTTGTATACGATGACAATAAAGTTCAATCTAATCTAATCTAATCTAATCATGATTTTTACTTTTCAAATTCATCTTATTTTTTCCAGCATTTTGATGATGATACAGAAGACAGACAAAATAAAATTTTCAGGGCTGAAAAACACATTTAATATTTGTTAGAAACTGCAAAAAATCCACCCACAATGCAAAGTTGCTTTTTTTATACTGTAACAAACTTTGAGCATCACTATCGTGGGATATGGCATAGTTACATTACCAAACAGCACCAGCTTCGATACACTAACATAAACCAACATTGGTATCCTTAACCTTCAGCCATCCCTATTTATTTTAGCTTTATAAAATATAATACAGTTGTTGTACAGAAAAAACAAAAACAAACAAACAAAAAAACAGCTGACAAAAGCCGTAAAGTTAGCCTCCAGGGCCCCAGCTGGGTCTACTGAGGGGGACAGTGGTATGGTTACTCAGGGTGTGGGAAGCTGAATGGCTTGGCAATCCCTCTGACTGATGTGGTGTTCGCTCCACAGTCCACATTCTGGTACATCTCCTGAGACACCTGCTCCACGTGACCAAAGTAAACTGTAGTGATGGTCACCCTGCACATGGTAAAGAGGGTCAGGTTGAGACCACATACACACACCCACCCACAGTACAGTAAGCTCTATTTTAGTGCTCATATCATGACTTCTGGGTTTTCCCCTTTCCTTTTTGGTAAAAGCTATGAAAGCTAAAGTCCTGAACGCACTGTGCTCACCAGTAGTCCAGACTTTTCTTTCATGTAACTATGTAATACAGTGTCATAATGCCCAGCTAGCAGCTAGTTTGGCATGTTCTTAAATAAACAAAGAGCAGTTGCCTAAAGTAAATGCAGATACTGAATGCAGGTGCAGTCAGCTGCCTCACAGTTTACCAATATTTTCAAACTAGAGCCACATCTGCTAACTGTCACTGTAAAGCATACCAAATTTCCTGTTATTGTCGAACAACAAACACAAGGATCTCGATACATGTTTGAGGACCTGACGACAAAGTGGATTACTTTTATTTTGACCACAATATCCCCAGAGAAACATCCAGCAACAATGAAAGATCCCAATATGTGCAGTGCTGGCATAGTGCAGAGGTAATGTGGTTAATGTTACCATCTCTTCTGCCCTCTGCGCTCACTGCATTTATCTACAAAGATCTGAAAAGCTGTTCTTGTTTATATAATTTTCTGTGATTTCAGCGGCTTTTAAATGCAAAACAATCCCTCAGAGAGAAAGTTCAAAGCTACAACTTGTCTTTCTAATGTAGGAAAAACATTTTGTGAACAGTCAATCACTCTTAGAGGGCAACACTGGTTACAAATGTAACCAGTGTTGCCATGCTTTCATCATGTTGACAGACCAATCAGAGCTGACTGAGATTTTGTGCGGTTGGGACTGTTAACGCATGAGAGAGAAGATAGGTTGTTTTGGAAAGAGGGTAAAAAAGGCACTGCATTAAGCCCTATGAGAAAAACAGTGTTTTTTCAGCAGTAAAGGATGCAAACCCATTCTTCTTATGAGCTTATAAATGAGCATAATATGGGCTCTTTCAGATTAAAATAAATGTTTCAGCATTAACTTACTGCATCATGACCACAATGTTGTGGACCTTGGTGGTTGGCAGAGTACAGTAGACACTGGAAAAGAAAAATAATGTTTGTTAATAAGTTGCAAGTAGAAAATAATTTGTACATATTTTTCAACCATTTTGAATCTGCTCTGTATAACTGTAATGAATGACCTGCGTGCATCCAGGGAAGTGAAAAGATTGAACATATCTAATGTTTTTTTTTGTACACCTTGCAAATATGACATGGGGATCTGCCACATGATCGTCATGAAAAAAGGGTCAGAGTACCTTTGCTGATGCTTGAGTTTGACCCAGTCATACTACTATACTAGCTCTGTGATTGCTCTGCACTGAAGGACACCAAGCTCACATGATGAGGTTTAGCAGCTTAATATTTACTATAGTTATAATCTTCAGCTCAGTTCTTAGTTTATGGCTAATGGGAACACTGATGTACAGGTGGAAATTCAGATTATTACCTAAATTATTCAATCTTATCCTCAGAAGTAGTCCTGTAATCCATAATTTTCAGGGCTTTTCACTCAGAACGATAGATGAACCTAATCATGGCAGTGAAGTTAAAGAACATATTCTTCAAAAATATTAGTGACAGACAGATAAACTAAATTCTGTCGGTAGCTACGTCTGTCATTAACTGCTGTACTACACAATATGTACAATATGTAATACTATAGTTAGAAACAATATTCTGATAAGTACTCTCAGCTGTTAAACCAGTATTTGCATCGATTCCAATTTAATGTGGGAGCAAACCTGCACTATGATAGGCACCGTGCAAAACAAGCACTTTACAGTATGTGTCTCCAATTCAATTCAATTTTATTTATATAGCATCAAATCACAAAAAAACAGTCGTCTCAAGGTGCTTTGTATTACGGGTAAAGACCCTACAATAATACAGAGAAATCCCAACAGTCAAAACGACCCCCTATGAGCAGCACTTGGCGACAGTGGGAAGGAAAAACTCCCTTTTAACAGGAAGAAACCTCCAGCAGAACCAGGATCAGGGAGGGGCAGTCATCTGCTGTGACCGGTTGGGCTGAGGGGAGAGAAAAGACATGCTGTGGGAGAGAGCCAGAGATTAATAATAATTAATGATTAAATACAGAGTGAAGTATAAACAAAGTAAATAAGGTGAATGAAAAGAAACAGTGCATTATGGGAACCCCCCAGCAGCCTAGGCCTATAGCAGCATAACTAAGGGCTGGTTCAGGGTCACCTGATTCAGCCCTAACTATAGGCTTGATCATAAAGGAAAGTGTATGTATGAAGTCATACTAGCACACTCGAGAATTTGTTCCTGTGTGGTGACTCAGTCAGCTGTGTGTAAATGCTCCAGAGGTTCACAATAACACAATCCTAATGTGAAGATTGGCTAAATTTAAATGTGGTCAATTTATTGATTTTAATGGCCTGGGTAACTCTTTGTAAACATAGCCAGTGTTTGATACTATGCTACATGCAATACTATGTTTACGCAATACTTACTACATGTAGTTCAGCTCATATCCAAAGATGGTGGGGACCATATAATCAATCTGAAAAAAATAAATGGCAGTAACATCAAAGAGTCTGAGTTTATCCACACATATATTAAAGATTAACTGGTGAAAAGACAAACATTAAGAAGTTGTACCTGTTTCATGTCCAAAGGACCGATGGCAGTGATGTTATTAATGCGAGATTTACCAATCACTGTATGGGCAAACTGCACCTGAGCTGCGATGCTGGCCACTTCCACTGAATAGTAGTTGTTGTTGGTGATGTTGAGAGTATTCTGGAAAGATGCCCAACAGTGACTGAGTTAAGACTACTGGAATTTGTGCTCGTCTCCACAACTATGAAAAAACAAATAGGTTAGTGTATTTAAATATGACTTGGCAATTGCACGTCCAGAAGTACTTTTTGAACATGGTCGTTACAAGTGTAATTATGATCTTCTATGGATTGTTGCACTGTGAGATTTTATTTGTTGGATAAGGGGCCAGATTTAGTGCAAGAACAAGAATTGTTTTGTTTTTTTTGCAAGAATTGCAAAAAAGTACATGTCAGTCGAAAATTCTGTGTATGATCTATTAACAATGCACCGGTTTATGAACATAGACAGCCAGTATGTAAATAATCTAACAAGACAGGCTCAGTTATTTGAAGTCTGACAAAGAATGTAGGTATTAAATACGCTTCTCTGCAAAAATTCATGGCAATTCAGACAAACGATGTGTCTATGTTTTGAGCAGAATCTGCAGTCAGACACTGAGTGGATTTTTGGAGGTAGGGGCAGCTGTTTGAAAAAAATAGCTCCAATTCAGATGGAGCACAGGATTAATTGAGACGAGCGGCTACATTACAAACCTTTCTGCCATATAAAAACTGTCAAAATGTCAGATCCAATCTGGTTTTATTAAACTTGCTGCTGTTGCACCACGTTTGGACATGCAAATATTGCACTTTTTTCCCTTGCAATGCTATCTGATACAGCATGTATTTATAGCAGAAAATAATCTGACATCCATCCATCTGTGAGCAACTAACAAGACATCAGCGATCTACTCGTGTTCTGCAAAATTTAGAATTACATTTAGTAAAAGCAGAACAGCTATTTGATTCAAACATTAAATATTTTGGATCTGTCAGATTTATGTTATGCAAAAGAGAGAAACAAATAAAGCAAAATGTATTAAAGCTGAAATGTGGTACTGATGAGCTGTTCACAGAATTTGCTAAAGAAAAGTGAACAAAGCCTTTGGTCCATCATGCTGTTTTCATTTCTTTGTGCCAAAATGTGACTAAAATCTGATCTCTCCCAGTTATTTAAAAAAAAGAAAAAGAATGCTCTCTTAGTGGCAACCACCACAGTCATGTCAGGGGCAAATGCTTTTTTCCATTTAAATAATAGTGCACGAGGGTTTTGTGCCGATGCCAGCACCTCCTGCTGCTAAGCTAGTGAGTGTTTTCAGTCTTTCACATTTAATCAGCTCAGAGAAATGTACACCGTAGTTTGGTATGTCTGAAGTGCTGTTGAATGAGGTACATATTCACAGTCAGTGTTATTACTTTCTGGACATGGCACTCAGCATGCTCACAGTTTGGGGAAGCAGTTAGAAGTATAGGCAGGATTAATTTAGTTCATGAAACTGTTACAGTAAGGACTAGGCTTAATCAAACACGCTGAATTTTGGAAGCATGCAAACAGGTTCTGTTTCACTGTGTGCCACAATAATGAATATTTAAAGGAAATTAAATAGCACTCTTTTATAGCTTTCAAACCATTTCTGGGATATTCTGTCAGGTGTGAAGAGCTTGCTTGTGCAAAAAAATTGGCTGTTTCTGAAACTCATCGTAGTGCTGTGTGATAAAACAAACTGCTTGTCTGTGCATGAAGCTGCAGTAATTTTTTGATAGTGTTTCTCTACATCCTGTTTACGGATGGCAAGTGTGACCCAAGTGGTTTCTGTGTTATCAGCTCCAGCTTATCTGCATCTGCATCTCCACTAAAGAGTTCTCCTCCATCTGAGACGTGTCATCTACCACTTAGTCTGCTCATCAGTGACACCATAATTACAAAGTGGTCTCCTCTTCTGTTATAAAGTAAGCCACACAAAGAATAAAAGAGAAGCTTAAGTCATGTCGTCCAGCTTTGTAAAGCAGAGAAACTGTCCTTCTCAAATCAACAAAGTACACAGAGCAATTTCAATTATTTTTGACCGAAGCACAGACACAGTAAGCCATGCTAATTCACTGCCAGATAGCTGTCTGTAAAACAGTAACCTGTGATGTACAGCAAGATTCAATTTGAGGTCTCTTTTTATTTTCTCTCAAGATACTTCCACGTGGCCAAGTATGCATAGTTACAGTTTTATATATATTTATTTATTTATATAAAAAGTGAAGTAAAACTGGTAATAGGAGATGGTTTGTTCCTCATTACGCTGACCTAAACTTACTGCTCTTGTATCAAAGTCTGCGATTTGCTGGTTTTTAAGTAGGCTGCAGCACTCTCGACTTTGGGAATGGCTGCTGTAAAAGACAGTCTGCTTCTTGCCATGTCTACAATTGCTTCAGAATGTGGTTCTAAAGCCATCCTAACCACCAGAAAACCATAAACTGACAAGAGTAAGCGTCAAACCAAAGTGAGCGCTTTGTATTTACGCGCCTTGAATTGTCTTGTCGACTGTGTTAAACTTCTGGTTTGAGGAAAATAAAAAGACGGACTGTTTTTCCATTTTTTATTCTTTGCGAATTTAAAGAGAAATATAATTCATTTTACATTTTATGGATTTGGAGTACAAAATGAAAAAAAAAAGTTTTTCAATATCTGCTTTTAAAATGAAAAACAAATGACCAAAAGTACATCCATATACTTACGGGTGACTCAACAAGCCTCGGTGCTGTTTTGAATTTTCAGCAATGTTAGCTTTTACAGTACGTGGCACAACATTTTCTACCAATTTAATAACCCTTATCAAAATTCATACGGTTTAGTTCTAAAAATCTGTCTCATTCAAAGTGCCTGTTTTTCGTTGTCTGCCAAGAATTGTGAACAATTTGATTCAGATCTAAGCTCTTAACTGCATATTACTAAAAAGTTGTCTGGTCATACTTTCAGTTAGAAACTCTATCCACAATTAAGCCATTGCCCTCACACTTTTACTTAAAAACAGGGTTACAGGGATCTTCAACTCCCACTTCTAGCAGAACTTCGACAGCATTCTGAGGGAAGCTGAGGACACTGAGTTTATAATGCCATGACATACAACAGTCCACACCTCCATTGTTAAGGCTGTTGCTCAGAGCTGTGGTTGCAAGGTGGTTGATGCCTATTGTGGTGGTAATCCCTGAACCAGATGGTGGTGACCTGAGCCATTAAGCTAAAGAAGAAGTCCTATTGGTTAGCCTGTGGGACTCCGGAGGCAGCTGACGGGGACCGGCAGGTCAAGTAGAACGTGGCTCAGGGAGTGGCTGATGCAAAAACTCAGGTGTGGGAGGAGTTCAGTGAGGCCATGGAAAAAGACTTTCGAACAGCCTCAAAGCAATTCTGGCAAACAGTCAGGCGACTCAGGAGGGGCAAGTGGTGCTCTAATAACATGGCTGCTGTTTAACTGAGGCAGGCGGTTGAAGGAATACGTTGAGGACCTGCACTGACATGCCTTCTAGAAGCAGAGTCTGGGAATGAGGGGGTGAGATCACTGAGGTGGTTTAACAACTCCTTGGTGGCAGCACCCCTGGGGAGGATGAGATTCCCCCCTTAGTTCCTGAATGCTCTGGATGTTGTTCTTGGTTGTTCTGCAACATTGTGCGGTGATCTGGAGCTGTGCCACTGGATTGCCAGACCAGGGTCCGTCTGTTAGTTGAACCTATGATTCAAGAGGAACAATGTGGTTTTCGACCTGGTTACAGAACGCTGGACCAGCTCTTCACCGTCTTGAAGATATTCAAGTGTGCGTGCGAGTTTGCCCATCCAGTCAACATGTGTTTTGTGGCCTTGGAGAAGGCATTTGACCGTGTCCTTCAAGGTATCCTGTGGGGGGTGCTGCGGGAGTATGGGGTGTCTGGCCCGTTGTTGTGGGCCATTCAGTCCCTGTACAACTGCAGCGAGTGCTTGGTCCATATTGCTGGCAATAAGTCTGACTCGTTTCCTGCGGGCTGCCCCCTTTGTCACTGATTCTGTTCATAATTTTTCATGGACAGGATTTCTAGGCATAGCCAAGTGGTGGAAGGCTTCTTCCTTGGTGGCCTCAGAATCTCATCTATGTATTTTGTGCGTGATGCGGTCCTGTTGGCCTCCAGCTTGGAGTGGAATGGATTGCAGCCGAGTGTGAAGCGGCTGGCATAAGAATCAGCACCATGGTTCTCAGCTGGAAAATTTTGGAGTGTCCACTCCGGCTCAGGGATGAGTTGCTGCCCCAGGTGGAGGAGTTTAAGGATCTTGGGGTCTTGTTCACGAGTGACGGAAGAAAGGAGTGTGAGATAGACAGATGGATTGGGGCTGTGTCTGCAGTGATGCGGACACTGCACCGGTCTGTCGTGGTAAAGAGGGAGCTGAGCATGAAAGCGAAGCTGTCAATTTACCAGTCAATCTATGTCTCTACCCTCACCTATGGTCAGGAGCTTTGGGTAGTGACTGAAAGAGTGAGATTGTGAATATAAGTGGCAGAAAAGAGTTTCCTCCGAAGGGTGGCTGGCCTCTCCCTTAAAGATAGGGTGAGGAGTGCAGATATTTGGGAGAGGCTCAAAATAGAGCTGCTGCTCCTCCACCATTGAAAGGAGACAGCTGAAGTGGTTCAGGCATCTGACTAGGATGCCTCCTAGGCACCTATTGGGTGAGTTGTTCCACGCATGTCCTACCGGGAGGAGGCCCTGGGGCAGATCATATTTTTCGGCTGGCCTGGGAACGCCCCTGGATGATCTGGTGGAGCTTACTGGGGAGAAGGAAGGGCTTCTCTGCTTAGGCTTTCTTGTTGTTTCAAATTTAAATTAAATAAACGGAGCAATTACAATAGGGCCTTCGCACATTTCGTGCTCGGGCCCTAACTATACTATAAAGCAAAACACTGGTAAAAACACTGCATTTTTAAAATCACTCTTGATTTTAATATTGTGGGCGTTTTGCTTCCATAACATTTCATATTTCTTTAATAAATCAAACTGCTTTAAGGTAACACTATAAGCTGAGTTTCTTCTGATTGGCTGCTCCTTGCAAACATTAAAAGCAGTAAAAACTATAATCTAGAATAACTTGATACCATTTTTGTATTTACTGTATTAACTGTACAAATGCCGATAAGCAAAATACATACAAAACTGACATTCTGTACTCATATTGCATACATCATGTGGGAATACCATCTAACATGCATGGAGCAATAACAATGGTAATGGTGTGGCAATACATCCAACTGGGGGTAGCTGCATCTAGGTATAACAGGTGTAAACCAGGCAGGACATACAGTAGCTAAGCTTGGAGTAAGGCTTAAACCCAAACTTATTCATGTCCTGCTGGAGATACCAGCCTTTGGATCAGCAATTTCAGTTAAATATATCATATAGCAGATGAACACAGTAATATTTGAGAAGGGAAATGAAGTTTATAAGATTTACAGAAAGTTTGCAATAATTATTTAAACAAAATTAAGCAGGTGCATAAGTTTGGGCACTCTTGTTGTTTTATTGATTTAAATACCTTTAGCACTAATTATTGGAACACAAAATTTGTTTTGTAAGCTCATTGACCCATGACCTACATACACAGGTGAATCCAATTATGAAAAAGGGTTAAGGTGGCCAATTGCAAGTGTTTCTCCTCTTTGCATCTTCTCTGAAGAGTGGCAACGTTCAAAACAACTCTCAAATGACCTGAAAACAGAGATTGTTCAACATCATGGTTTAGGGCAGTGCTTTTCAACCAGTGTGCCGTGGGAGATCATCAGGTGTGCCGTGGGAAATTATCCAGTTTCACGTAATATGCCACGTGTGTCTGTGCTGTAGTAGTGACTCAGTAGTGATTCATCACAGTACAGAAACAGCATTAGTGAAGGTTACAAATGATCTTCTTAGAGCCTCTGACAGTGGACTCATCTCTGTTCTTGTCCTGTTGGACCTCAGTGCAGCTTTTGATACTGTTGACCATAACATTTTATTACAGAGATTAGAGCATACTATAGGTGTTAAAGGTACTGCACTGCAGTGGTTTGAATCATATTTATCTAATAGACTCAAATTTGTTCATGTAAATGGGGAGTCTTCTTCAGACACTAAGGTTAATTATGGAGTTCCACAGGGTTCTGTGCTAGGACCAATTCTATTTACATTATACA
>JASGAU010408541.1:5402-18550 GCA_030220045.1 Australoheros facetus
CCCCCCCAATGGTTGAATATTCAATCAGCCCGCAGGCTGCTTTACTATCAGCTGCTGTGTTAAATCACTGAGATTCGTCTGTTTGTTTCTGAGTAGCTTTCATCGAGCAGCGCGGGCAGGAACATGTCTATTACTTTAATTTGAGTTTCGGCACCAGGACTGATGTTTAGCTGAGTCCGACAGTCAAAGTCATGAGGTGATGCTGCTGCTTTGATTGGCAAGCTGGGAGANNCCCAAAAACCTTCTTCTTTTCCTCACTCCCACCCAGCCTCTGCCTCTTCTAATCTGTCCTCTCTTTGCTGCTTTAAGTGGATGTCTGTCCCATCATCCTCTCTGGCTCTCTGGCCACATCTGTTTACAAGGCTGCATAAAAATCACTTCTCATCTTGCTCCTCAGCCTGTCTTGTGAATTATGTTTGCTCTCATTTGTATCAATCTCTTAATAATCAGTGTTAGTCTCTGCAGAGGGAGTTGGTATAAATAAAGGCTCTCTATATAATCCCCAACCACTTGTTTGTATGCAAGGGGAAACACTATATATGCATGAACATATGCATATTGTAAAGCTGAAAATGACTGTGTTGTCACGGGTGATTCGTCGTTGTCGTTTTCTTTCTCTGGTTACATTTGTGGTTTTTATTAATGTACCTATGAGTACACATTTGTATTTATGTGTGAAAGGTGTTATTACTTAGTAACGTCCTTTTTTCAGTTGGTGTTTGCTCAGCCAAAATGTTTTGGTTTCTACTGAAGTTCACCCCGAGTTTATGTCCTCTACTCAGGGTATCAAATCACTGAAAGCACTTGGGATATCCACAAAGAATTAAAGAGCCACCCCCAAGCACACACACACTCACGTACACACGCCATTACAAAGCAACAGGTCCTGAAAGTAAAGCTTAGAGAGTCGGGCATACTGACTAAGAACTGAAGTAGAAACATTTCACTTTTTCAAATGTCACAATTTCATTCTCGTTAGTGAAACGAATGTTCGCAACAAAACTGACATTTTCCTCTAAGATACAAAAAAAATTCCGCACAGCTTCCCTGAAGCACCAGTCGCCTTTATTTCCATGTTTGGTTCTGTGTGTGGACTTTGTCTGTCATGTGTCTGGTGCAGAGACTCGGCGAGCACAGGGTTCACACTTTTAGCAGATATTTTGTTACCGACCCACCAGATGTATTGTAAGATCTAGAATCAGAAGGGCAAAAACCTGGCATTGTCGTGTCACATTTTAATTTTATTCCACGTCTACCTTCATAGTCCAGTGTTTTCAGAAGAAACCCTCCATTTCTCCTCTGGAGTTCTGGATTGTACATCATCTCGATCCGTTCTCGGTGTGTTTTCTTGAAGGGCTTATGCATATATCTATTCTAATCCTAAATTCATTTTTATTTTCTAAAGTAAACTTCCAGAGACAGACTTTTTTAATTTGCTTCATTAGATCCCAACTTTTGGGAGAGCCAATGTTAAAGATGTACATTTGAATGTTTTTTTTTTTTTTGGGGGGGGGTATCCAGTCTCACTCTGCCTTTCTTATGTGTAAAGAGGTGGGGGGGGGGGATTAAAGAGAAGGAGCTGGAGAAACCCAAGAAGTACCACGAGGTTCACTTTGAGGAAAGAACTTTTTCATCAGTGCCAAATCGCATGAGGATGTGCATGGGCATGCACGCCCGAAATTACCTACGCGCACTATGCTACACCCCTCTAAGCTCAAGTGAGGGTTCAATTATTCCAGCAGTGTGAAGTAAACTTAAACTTTAACTTTATGTTTTGTCTAAAATCAGAAATATGATGACAACACTCTGTTACTGGTGTTAGCAGCTGAGCTCATGGTGTTAGCCTTTTAACTTCAGCTTACTGTTTTGAACCTCCTTATATTCTAAATGGGACGAGATGTTACACACTTCTGAAATATTATCGGTCCCGTATTGTTTGGAGCTTTTTACAAGTATATATATTTATATTTATGAGACATTGTCAATCAAGGGACACGTTTCTTACAGATATTTCAGCATTTTAAGGATTGTCTGTTGGTGTTTTAAGGTGATGGGTTTACAGGCAAAGGCAATAATGTTTTAGAAAAAAGGGGAAGAAGTTTGAATTTTTTTTTTTGTTTTTGTTTTTCCCCATTAAGTAGGTCGCTGTGGGGCGGGCAACGATTTATGTATTAAAAACTATATTAAAGCAGCAGTTGTTATTGGTGTTTGTACAGTTCAGCTCTTGGAGTTCTGATGTTGGCCTTACTGTCCATTCCTCCTCTGTTGATGTTTTTTCAGTTGTATTCTGTACAAAAATATTTTGCAATAAATATGGAACTGTTTTCTAAGGACTCGGGCTTCTCCTGCTTTTATTCTTAAGTAATTAGAAGTTGTTTTTTTTAAACCTGTCAGCTGAGTATCTTAATGATCAGATATCCATCCATTTTCTTCAAGGGGGAGCTGTCATAGGGTGAGAAGCAGTGGTACATCCTGGTTGGGTCGCCAGTCTGTTGCAGGGCAAACCATTAATCTAACCTCATGCATGTCTTTGGGAGGAAGCCATGCAGACACGGGGAGAACGTGCAAACTCCACACAGAAAGGCCCCGTCCTGGATTTGAACCAGGACCCTCTTGTTGTGAGGTGATGATGCTAACTGCTGCGCCGCTGTGCCATCTGTACATTGGCCAAACTAAAATCATTGTTTAAAAAATGTGCGTTATCATAATTGGGTCTTTTCTAGAATTCATTGCCTACGACATAATATGGTGTATATAGTGTATTAGGCCTGCCAGATACACATTTCTTAAAGCAGTAGTGCAGTGCAGCACTATCCCCTCACAGTAAGAAGGTTTTGGGTTTAAGTCTCCTGTTTGGCTGGTTCTGTGTGGCGTTTGCATGTTCTCCCAGTACCTGCCTGAGTTTCACAGTACAGAGACGTACATGTTACACCCCAAGCAAACTCAAATTATTTACACCTGTCATATCTCCAAACATGTTCCTCAGTTTCAGCTGCCTATATAAGAAGCAAATTATGATGATGATTATTACGTGGCTTTTGACACAGTTGACCATGCCATGCTGGTGATTACAGTACACAATATCAGCAGGATATGAATGTTTATTTTTAAACTACTTGGTTTCTCTCTAATCCAAAGGAGTTCTCCAGGGCTCTGAGTTAGGAATACTGCTCTTCTCCATATATACATTTTTTAGGGGGTAATTTATAAAGTGCTGGGTTCATTTTTACGCAGACAACACAATTATCTATTGTTCTTACTCTACAGTAGCACAAACCCTCCAATTTCCACTACCTGCATTTGGTGTTGTTCAGTCCCATTTAAAACAACTAAAATGGCTGATTCCAGGAAATATTGCTGGATTACAGTAATATAATATGATCATCTCCTAAAGAAGTTGGATTTTATATATTCCATTGTGCTTTCCTTTCTATTACTGGCTGTCAAAATCATGTAAACCACTGTTCTCTGCACACCCCCTGACTGTTCCTCCTGTCACATGACTCTCAGGATATAGCACTACCTTTTTGTAATAATGAAAATACAATGAATAAAGTGTATTAATCTTTCTCTGTGGTAAAATCTCTTTCCTGTTACTGTCCACCCTGTTACAGTAAAAAAAATATCAGGGGTATCTTTGTGGTTACTTGAAGGAAATAAACTGAAAAAATGAAAGAAGTTAAAAGCAGGGATGACTTTCTTTTTTCCTAGTTAGAAATGTGTCAAAATTACAACACATTTACAGGTTAAAGTGACATTAACAGAGAGGACAATGTCTCTGTCAAATTAATTGGGCCAATTTCAAAGCTTTAAAGGTTTTGTTAAATATTTAAAGTGTGCGTAATAATGGATCTCTTGACCTATTTCCCGGTCACATCCTCCAATGAGATTCTTCTTAGTTCAGTTAAACAGCAGGTGAGCAGGTTGCGTTTGCTGTAACCCATTTAGTGTGTCTGGTTTCTGAGCAGCGTCTCCGGTTAAACACTGCCTTGTGCTACCTCTTAGTCCTAATTGTCTTATAGCTCAGAAGGCTTTGGCATATGACTCAGTGCTTTAGTGACGTCTGAGGACAGGATGACAGAACAGTGGGACCAAAAATCAAGCCGTGATGTTCACATTTGTTGTTTTTCTGTGAGCGTCACGAAGCTAAAGGGATATTTATTTTACAAAGGTGTAGCGGGCTTGGCTAATCCTCTAAATTAAATAGCAGCTCGGTCAGTCTGGCTGAGTGCACTACAGCAGAAATTATTTCAATATTCAGAATATGCTTGTTTGAGGATTTGTTCACTTTGTTAACATTACATATTTTAATGGTCAAAGCCGTTATATTTGCAATATACACTCACCGGCCATTACATTAGGTACATCTGTTCAATTACTTAGTGATGCAACTAGCTAATCAACTACACAGGCAGCAACTCTGCCAGACACATGGCCCAACTGCCATTCTCCTCTGGCCTCTGGTCACAGTAACTCAAATAACCAGTTGTTACAACCAAGATATACAGAAGAGCACAACACAGCAGCAGAAAACCACAACAGGTATCACTCCAGTCAGCTAGGAACAGGAAGCTGAGGCTACAATAACACAGGCTCAACAAAAATTGGGGAATAGAAGACTGGAAAAACTGTGCTTGGTCTGGTGTGGCTACCATTCAGATGGCAGGGTCAGAATTTGACATAAACAACATGAAAGCATGGATCCATCCATGTATCAGTAGCTCAGGCTGCTAGTATTGGTGTCATGGTGTAGGGGATATTTTCTTGGCACACTTCGGACCCCTTAGTACCAACTGAGCATCATTTAAACATCACAGCCTATCTGAGTATTGTTGCCGATCCTTGTCCATTGCTTCGCGACCACAGTGTGCGCATCATCTGAGGCTTGCTTCCAGCAGGATAACACAGCATGACAAAAACTCAAATAATCTCATACGAGTGTCTCAAACTCAAATGGCATCCATGTTCACCAGATCTCAATGGAGCATCTTTGGCATGTGATGGAATCATGGATGGATGTGCAGCCAACAAATCTGGAGCAACTGCATGATGCTATCATATCAATATGGACCAAGAAGTAACTTGTTGCATCTATGGAATTAATTCTGCAGGCAGAAGGGCCCCTGACTCAAGACGGTCAGTGAGTGTTCATAATTCCAAAAGAGATTTGCTGCACAATGTGGTGATAAAGATACAGTCAAAACTTTTAGCCTCCTCTCTCACTTATATTCTGAACTTGGTTCATGGAGAAGTTTGGTGAAAGAGAAATACACAACATTCAGTTTGGATCTCAAACATCAAGGAGGGGCCTTTAAAAGGCAGAATAACAGAGGAAACGCTTTAGGAGAAATAAATACTTGAAAATATTTATGAATAAATGGTCTGGTTCTTATATAACATTGAGCACTCAAAGCCCTTTTCACAACATGCCTCATTCACCCAGCATGTCTTTCTAAGCTTAAGGACCTTCTATTCACACTCCGACGGCAGCATCTGAGAGCAACTCGGGGTTCAGTATCTTGCCCAAGGATACTTTGGCATCTAGACTGGAGCAGCCAGGGATCAAACCAACAACCTTCTAATTAGCAGGTGACCTCCTCTACTGCCTGAGTTACAGCCAGGAGGAAGTGGTAGCCATCCATCCATCCATCCATCCATCCATCCAAAAAAAACAAAGCAGCATTAAATTTCAGAAAATGACATTTTAGAAAATTTACACTGTAAAATTAGTTCTGTTTGTGCTGCTATTTTTAAAATCTGTTTTCTAAATTAATATATTAATGTTTCACACCCTTGACCAGTTACAGTTTTAATTATGAGGATCATTACACGGACATTTTCAGGTATATTGTACATTCTTCTGTCTCATATCCTTTTGATTTCATTTTCGATTGTAGCTCCTACGCTTCCTTTTTTATTTCCCTGTATTAAAAAGCCTCCTGCCGTGAGCCTGTTTACAGGATGAGGTGAGAGCACCATCTAGTGGCACATGGAAAATCAGAGTAGTGAATGTCCTGATGTTTAAACTCAGATTATCAAACAATGCACAGATATTCATGCAGTGCACTACTTTAAATGAGTTCGCCCTTCTCATGAAATGCTGACTATTTGAACCACATGCACACACATTACGATTTAGATCCATTTCATCATCTTGAGTAGACTATATGTGGACTGGGAAGGCATACTGAATTACTAAAGGGTCAAGCTGGGAACACAGAGAGACATCTCAGGGCTCCCTCAGGAAACTGCCCTCCATCCCTACGTGAGCTAGACCTCCCTCTTCCATCCATCCATCCGTCCGTCCACACTGGTTTTATACAAGTCCTGTATCTCTACATGCCATCACTCCTCAGTACTTTTCAGACCTTCTCAGATAAAGGTCTTGGGGACAGAGCCTTGGTTGCTGTCCTTTGAGCTCTGTAACACCCCATCTTTGGGCATCTTTGAAAAACAGCCTCTTTATGTGTAAACCAACCTTGGCTTCCTTGAAATGTAGTATATAAACTTGAAGAACCTGTTGCTAACAATCAACATAACCAGATAATCAGAGGTTTGTTTTGACCCCTACCTTAGACTGACTCCTGATCACTCAGCCAACTGTCTCCTACTTTATTACATCTTATCAGTAAATAGCTTTTGGGAGCAATTGGTCTAAGTCTGGTCTTTTCCATTACAAGCAGTATTTACTGTGGCTCACTTCCTGGCAATTTTAATCAGTTAAGTATTCAGTCAATAATTACAGATGTGCTCCCCACTCCCACCCAGACTTCAATCATATCTGAATAGGTGCTGATTCTGGCAGATGGCCTGTGGTAAAAACTGTTGCCTCTGTATGTTTGACAGTAATTAATAATTGATGTCAGTGACGTACATGTATCAGAGTCAGTTTTTACATGAAATGTGTTATTCCTCACCAAATTCTACCATCATTGCAGAAAAGATCATTTTGATGATGTTGTACATTTGATGTAATTAAAGAAAGTGAAAATTCATTCTGTATTCAGTTGAGAGGCTGAGGCAGAATAAAAAAACAGAACAGGCCTCTGATGAGTGTTTGCAGGGATCCACTGGATGACATGACGTACGCTGCTTCAGATTCCAGTTTAAAGTTGTTTTACTGGTTGGCTCAGACGCTCTCTGTGTTTACTGTATTGCCTGGTAACTGTGGAAAAATACAACAGGTGAACGAGTGTGCGCTTTCACATATCTGAATCAGCCGGAGGAAAGAAGTGAGACATGATTCAAAGCTCCCAACATCACATGATTTGGTTCCACAAGTAACTTTTATTTGATGCGCCATCCAATTTCAGACAGAAATTCCCCAATTTTTTTGAGCACAGGTTTGCTTCAAATGCCAGTCTGACTCTTTTTCTACACCCTAACGAGTAAACCCATTCACCCAACCCATTTAATCTGTAGCATGATCACAATGTGCCTCTTCCGTTGAAGGTGTGTTTTCAGTGACATTTGTTTATCAGTTTGCCACCTCCACAATCCCCTGAGAGTCAGCTGTTTGTTACAAGGTGTGGCACCCTGAGTCAGGAAGTCCACATATTCCTCTGTGTCCTGTTTCATCGGTGAAGTGTAAAACGAACACCAAACCAGCATCTACTTGTACCGGCAGAAAGCTCAGGGCCAACGTTTCCTCTGAGATCTTCAGTTTTTGTGCCCCTTTGTCCTGTGAAATCTGTATAATCAGGTTTTTATGCTCTTATGGAAACGACCGAAAAGATGCAGGGAGTTTTCCGCACGTTAAGGTTTTAGTGAAACGGCTCGCCCGCTGGAGAAAGAAACCAGCATTCAGCGTGGCTTTGTTTACACTGTCACTAAACACCTGTTGTCCCATCAACAAGTTGCACTGCATCGGTTGCTTCTCATTCCACATACAAAACAAAATATCACCAGCAGCCAACGGGGGTTTGTGTCATTGTGTTACCTATTGTTACGGGAACACAGAAACTGAGCGTTCCCCACGGCATCTGCAGGCTTCTTCTTCTCATGTATCTTGGAGCGGGGAGAAGCTTTTTATATGAGAGGGAACTTCCATTTGTTTTGTGACATAATCTTAAAAAAGTCGCACCTGCATGTTTTGCTCACTCGCTAAAATAAAACACTGAAGGAGATAAAGGGAAGGGACATGTGGCACGTGCTTCCTTCACATTCTTCTTACACAAACACAATCAACAACTTTAGGTTAATTTTTGAGTCTTTCTGAGACGCACGAGCTATCACACAGTCTGAGGTGATGTTTGACACAAATAATTTTGATGGTCATGCAGCCTGGTTTCTTACACCCATTACAACAGTCATCAGTCAACAACATCATCCATGCTTTTAAATCAGTTAACAAGCTCGACAGGTCCAAACGTTAGGGATCTGCCCCAGAATATCCTGCAGCTCCGATCTGCAAAACCTCAGCCTGAGATCCTCTGGTAGAAGTTCAGGCTCCAAGACAGAGGAGACGGGGCTTTTAATGTCAGATCTCCTTCTTCACTGACATCTCTTGAAGAAACACATTATTTTAGATGTGTATTAGCACAAATATACAGTACTGTGCAAAAGTCTTGAGCCACATGTCATTTCTTTATTTTTTGCCAGGAAAATGGGAAATAGGTGCAGAGATTTAGTTCTCCAGGCGTCTTGAAGGACATTCAAAGCTCTTCTTTGGATGTTGACAGCTTTTTTTGTCCTGTTCTCTGTCAAGATGATCCCACACTGCTTCAGTAATGTTGAGGTCTGGGCTCTGAGGAGGCCAATCCATGACTGATAGTGTTTCTGTGTGTTTTTCTATCCAGGAATGCTTTTACTGCATTGCCAGTGTGTTTGAGATCATTCATGCTGAAAATACTATTAGTATTGTAATCTGACAGTATTTTTCTGTGTTCATAATTCCATCAATTTTGACAACACCACTGGATGAAATGCAGCCTCAAACCATGACAGAGCCTCTACCATGCTTTACAGAAGGCCGTAGATACTCAATGTTGTATATGGATGACGATTGGATCAAAAAGCCTCAAATTCTGATCCATCACTCCATCTGACCTGTTCACCGCTGATTTTCAGTCAAGTTCTTGTGTAATGTGGCATACCTCTACCTTTTCTCCCTGTTTCCGTTCCTTATAAATGGCTTCTTGTCAGCCACCCTCCCACTGAGACCATTTCTGATGAGGCTTCAGTGAACAGTAGATGGACGAAGGGTGAGATGCATCTCTCAGGTCCTGTGTCAGGTCTTAAGACAATAAGCATGCCTCTGAAAATGGTTAGGTACAAGGACTGGACTGAAAATGAGTGAAAAAGCAGCCAATGTCCAAAGAAAAACCTCCATAAAGACTGGAAACTGTTACTCAAGACCACTTAAAAAAAAAGACAAAATCCGGCTACTTGGAAGTCTGGCTGCTCTTTTTACTCTTATTTAATTTGATTGAAAATAAAAAATTAAAAAAAAGCCTTGCTTTCATGTCTTTGTAAAAAATGAATTTTAATAATTTATTGATGAATAAATAATAAAAAATGTGTAATTTTTATATATAGGCTTGGTTTTTTTAGTTAATTTGCAGGCATTTTGTGTAATAATTAAAAAGAAAACTTCTGATTCCTCAAACAATTAATTTTGATCATTTATTTTGTTTGTCGTGACTCGGGTCCTGCTCTGTTGCGGTATTCGACATGCACAGTGTTTCAGGGGGACTCTGCTCTCCCATAATGTTTGAAGAAGTCTGAGAGAGAGTGGTCGAAATCAAAGCAGCAAAGGCTAAATATGTCTGGCCTTCTGGAATTTTTTTTTCTTTCAGGAGAGGAAGTTTACCAGCTGTGACGGTCCGTATTTCTGGGAAAAGGGAATCATCACGCGTTTAGTTTTAATGGCGGAGATCGTGGTAACTGTGACCTCAGGGATTAAAGCTTCTCTTTAACAACAATGACTTGAGGTTTCCTAGAAATCTCAGTGCCCTTTCTTTGGTCACAAATAATTAATAAATAATAAGCGCACGATAAATAATTAGCACAGACTGATAAACATATAACATCACACTCATTTGGCTGCGTCGGCACCAACAGATTTAGTCTTTAATGAGAACATTTAAATCACTAACCCTTCATCTAATAACCAACCTTTCAGACCGCTGCAGCTGCTACTAAGACAATTTTCTCTGCTTCAATCAAAGGAGCAGAAATTATGTTATTCTGCTGGTTATGATTTTCTGGGGATGTACAAATGTTGCTTTTACAGCCAAGAGGTGTCTAACTTTTGTCAGTTTATTGTTGATTAGTGGTAAATGATGCTGATGCTCAGATTTGTGATGATTTGATGATTCCTTATAAAAGTACTGATAAAATTCAAAAACTGTATGCGCAAGATATTATATTATTATATAGGTGTTTTAATACGCGTTGCACTGAAAATGATGCACCAGCTCCGTTTAGGAACACCTCGTTTTTCCCCTTTGTCCTTCTGTTCTCGCCCTCCTCCCAGGCCGACTGCGGGCATCTGGTTGCTATGATGAGATTCCCACTGATGCAACACCAGCCAAGCTTGGCTCAACTCTCTGGGTACGAGAGCCTTTTGTGATTTTGGTGTTTGCGCTCACGATATCCCGCACAGGAGCTTGTTTCTCTGTGCACGTTTCCCAGCACGTTTCCCAGCTACAGATGATCATCACACTTTCTGATAAGAAGTCATCTGAACAGTGTTTTAGTGCACAGCCTTCTCCCCGCTGACCTGCCACACCTCGACTGCTTAACACTTCAATAACCAGCCCATGCCACAACTTGCACCACCACCACCCCACCACCCCCACCCCCACCCTAACTCCTCCCCTCCCATTTTGCCTTCATTGTAGTCAGCCAGCTGTTTCCTTGGTGCCCCGAGCTCCCCCGTTGCAGCAGATTTGTTAAGAAGGTGGTCATTACACTTCCTATAGGATAATACAGTCCATATGTAGAGGGACCCCACCACAGCAGATGGGTAAACAAAGTGGGTTGAAGGTTAATTGGGCCCAATGACACCCACAGGACATGTCTTATGTAAGAATATACAGTTTGGTCTGTAATGTGTTCATGTTGTCTGGAAACCATAAATAAAATAAAATCGCAGGGATTCACCTACAAGGCAGGTTAAAAAAAATATGGCCCCCCCTTACTTTTTTCATACATTTCCCGGACTGTTGAAAGAAAGGTCGCGGCTGTTTCAGTTTAGCATCCCTGCAGCTCATCTCTGTGCCAAACCGTAGCAGACAAAGGGCGCTACCTTATTAGTTATGTTTGCTGCAGAAGCCAGTTTTGCATCTTGGTTTGATTTGAACAAAAGAGGTCAGGAAGAGAGGCTGAACATGACAGAGCAGCCTTGTCTCCTGCAGACAGTCCACGGATGCAAAGTTATTTGCATAGGAAAATAGCAGTGAAGTCTTTGGAAGAACAGGGGCTGGAATGTGACCCTGCACTGGAAGAAAAGCTGATGTAGACTTATTCTCTGCTGTGCTGTAGATAATATGGAATATCTTACTTGACCTAGATAACCTGTGGATAAACTTTTTGCTTTTAATTAAAATGCAGGCCGTGGAACAGAAATGAATGAAAAGTGGTGGCTTATGTGCTCTGCTCAGCTGCTACAGCCCTGCCCGTGGACACAGTCTCTCCTACTGTCTGCCTGATTTGCCTCTGATGCAAATACCAACTGAAGACGCGCTACGATGATGACACAGCTCAGGCAGCAGAAAAAGCTGCTTCGGGCAGAGGAAAGAGTGATTTGACTTTCAGTGTCAGGCTGGGATTTTCTGCGCACCTGGTGAAACGTCTCATTGGTCCACGTTCACTCTTAAGTCCTAAACAACTAAAAAAACGAACCCCACAATTCATCCCAAAAAAGATTTGTTTTTCCCAACAGCTCTATTTCCTTTTTGTTTTCCATGCATCAAGGCCCAAGGCTTTTGGGGGGGATTTACATTATTGACTGGATTCTTGTAGCTTAATGCTGAAAACAGCTGTAAAGTAGAAATAAAGGGCAAAGGTGCTCCGGTGATGTGTAAGCTGCGTATCTTTCTTAATGCAATTTTGTATTGATTGTAACATTAATGCGCTTTCCTTCTATTTCTGGTTGTTTCAGTTATGATGCTGGCGGGTGTCTGAACGCTCAAGGAACATTAAAGACAAGATTGACTGGAGTCTTAGTTTGCAGCACACTGATACACATCTGCGGCTGTTTAAATAAGGATACAGAAATATTTGTACAGCCACATGGTATATATGTACACAAGACCTGTGGCATGGTTTTAAAAGTAGTTATGCTGCAGTTAGCTAACGTAGGGTTGCTGTTTCACTGAACTGTATTAAAAAGGTAAAGAGTGATTAAATGCAACCCAGGATGACTGCTTTAAAATGTAGATCCATGAGTTTATTCAAATACCAGTGATAGGTTCGCCTGCAGGCCTCACCAGCTGCACTACAGGCCTCAGTGTGTTCCAGACTGTTTGTCATATGAACCAAGCAGCGACCGCCGAAGCTGAAAAATGAAGCCAAAGTGGGAATGCCTAAACTGCACTTTCATGAAGATCTCCAGCAAATCTCAGGAGACTCCGGTGTTAAAATGTCCACATTCAATGCCAAAATAAACATTCACAGGTTATTATGAAGACTCCCTGGGGATGAGACCTATTTTAACAAAAGGGAAGTTAATTTTTATAAATGATATCAGGGTTAAAAGTGGGATGACCTGTGGAATTTGTGGGTTATTTTAAGTTGAATCTCCTTTAAGAAAGTGGCTAAAGTTAGGCATTATTAGACGTGTGTCCAGGACTCCCCTCATTAATTCCAGTCACAAGACTGGGCTTCTTCACTGTGTGTGGGGTTGTTGACTTTTGGAGCATTTTAATGTAATTATCAAATAAAAATCAGGCCTGTAGTGTGATTATTTTCACTAGCAACCCTTTCAAGAAGTCTTTGCTTCCAGTTTTTTGGGTGCGTGAAACTTTTGTATGGTTTAATGCATCTGTCAGTGTATCCGTGTGATGCACACATGCAGTCTAACAAGCTTGTGGTGGTTGATATATAAGCACTCCAGCATCCAGTCCAAATGTGGTGTTTTGGACTTCTGGGTCAAGAAAAAAAAAAGAGAGAGAAAGAGAGATCTTAGAAACCAGTGGGTGATG
>JASGAU010408542.1:0-14735 GCA_030220045.1 Australoheros facetus
TTTGCCGTTAAGCTCCTCGTTAGAGAACAGCAACTTGTGCAAAAAGTTCTGAAACATTTAACAGTTGGACATGTGCATTCAAAAGTTTAGAGAAGGTCACGTTAAGTTCACCTGTAAAGGTTTGCATGCATTTTAGGCTCGTCCTGAAATTTCACCCAAAAGCCAAATATCCCTAACATTTTGTGAGTAGTGTGCAGGATTTCCATGTATGTTTGCATATGTCAGCACCTATTTCCCATTTTCCTATTAAAATATAAACAAATGAGGGGTGGCTCGACACTCTTGCACAGTACTGTACCTGTGAAAGTGAATTGCTATAAATTAAAGCCCGATGAAAACAGTTTAACTCCAATCCTAGATGTGGATCCCCGTTTAATCTCATTAGGCTAAGTAGTGGCGTGATTTAACATGTGCACCGTCTGGATAAGGCTCATAAAGTGGCACCAGCTGCTTGTAATGGTAATTTTATCGGTTGCCACGGCTGGAGGTTGGCTGCACAGCTGGAAAGCAGGGCGCAGCATTTGACCACAAGAGTGAAGCATTGTACCACATCCGAGATATCCACCGGAGAGACTGTCCGTTCCTTATTATGGGTCGTGTAACACATGTATTATTGCCGTATACTTTTTCAAATATTGCGCAAATTTATCATATAAGGTTTTGTATCTAAATTCCAACATTTGAAGGTACATATGTATGGCTCTCAGTGACCTGACAAGATTAGTTTGTTATTTCAAATAATGTATTGTTTGATCCCCGTGTTTCTAGTCGGACAGAAAAGGGACCGAAACTAAACAGCCACGTAGTAAAAGACGAAGCTCGCAAGAAGGTGAGTATTTGTTTTATTTTGCAACATTTATCCGTATTTTATTTTATAATATATGCGTGGTTTTGTAACAAGGGTGACACCAGGCGTTTCACTGAATGACTTAAGTGTTTCAGAAACGGGTCATGTGAAGGCGCTGGCAGTTCTTAGCTTGACAGGTCCCGGGGCTAATTAGCAGTCACGTTAGCTTCGCTAGCTAGTGCTAGGCACCTAAACTTCAGTGCGTCGTTCTTGTCATTGCCAGGTATATGTGAAGTAAAATAATTCAGCCCAGTCGCTGGCAATATGGCACCTTTACAGTAATGTTTTTCATCAACTGTCTTGCTTTTTCCCCCACTGAGTTGCTGACTCCCATAAGACCCGTCTGAGTAGGGGCTAGCAATCTAGCTACGGCCAGCAGTTGTAGCCGTTGTGTGTCCGGTGGATGCACCAGGCTTTACAACACACCCTGTGAGTCAAAGATTATCATTGAGAGCGCCAGTGATATGTAGGATATGATAATATCACGTGAAAGCGCTTCGCAAAGTACTGCTGTCGTCACACTTCAGTCTTGAGAAAGGGTTGTATTCAAATACTGACTATCTGCTCGATAAGGCGCATCTCTGGTAGGTTGTATTCATGTCTTCATAGGTTCACCAAAGTCGTAAATATATGGCTGATAAATAGCCAATACAAAGGGGGAAGAGCGAAACTGGCATGTTTCTTAAAAGAGTTTGTTGCATTTGTTTATAACCATACGTAAATTAATGCGGTGTCGTTACATTTTAAGTTATATTTAACCTGAAAAAAAATTCACTTACCAAAGTAAATTGTAAGTCTTTAACTATAGCATATGTTTAAATTAAAAGCAGGCTGTTGTTGCGTAACCTTATCAGCGTCTAAAACAGATCACTGGTAAGTCGGTAACGATCTTGCTGATGTGTTAGATTCTCCGAACAGGAGCTGCAAATTATTAAATGTATTCTCTCTCGTTGTTTGTGCTTGGACGTGCGCCTGTAGACTGACATGCCCGCAGCTAGGCTGCCGCCTAAGAAGAGGGTGCAGTGAGATGCCCTTTCAAGAAGTGCGCCAACAGTGCTGTGACTGTTAATTTTATTAATGGAAGTGGATATTGAGCAGTCAGCGGCAGCCCAGATGGAGGCCAGTGCTTATCAAGAGGACCAAGTAAGAAAATCCAAGGAGGCTCAAGCCCATGTTATGGAGCGTGAAAAGTCATTAAAACAAGGGCTGGAAAATTCACAAGATGCAAAGGGGGATATGCATAATGGTGAGTAATGATGCTTTTGTTTATTGAAAGGACAATACATTCCAAGATTGTGCTGTATCTTCTTGCAATTCTGAATTTTAATGGTATCTCTTTTACCTAACGCTTGTATTCTGCAATGCATGACCTGTTTTGGTGGTTACAGCAAGCCTCTAGGCCAGCTCTGTGTTACACAGCTCCTTGAACAAGCATATTATATAGCTGAGCTGAATTGTAATTCTTCATCAGAGTACAGCTGTGCTTAATATGTTAGGTTTGTGAGAAAATCTGACAGAAAATCTGTTTAAGTGCTCAAGTTTGAGGATACACATGAGACAAAATGAAAAAAGTAGCAGAGATTTTCCTCCCATTTAACAAAACTTAAAATTAAAATATCTCCAAAAGTTTCCACAGGTTGAGTGGTTGACCACTGTCTTGATTTTGATGTGTTAATGGATTTGTTCTTCTTAGTAAGAATAAGAACAACTTTATTGATCCCAGAAGGAAATTCATAAATAGTCTTTAAGCTGCGCTTTTAATTATGGGTAGTTCATTTTTTGTGAGATATAAATGTGTTTTACTGAATAATGTACAAAAATTAATTTGCATTTAAAGCCAGTGGAAATGTGTTTTCAATGCCTAACTAATTTTCTGTACATTTACATATCCATAACTAAATTAGCAACTATCCACATCCCTTTTAAATGATTTTTTTTTTTAGAATAAGATATTAAAATTTTACCACAAATGAACTCAACTCAATGAGACTTCTTCTGGGGTGATTTGTTCAGCTGCTTGGCAAACATCCTCACGTTCTGCTGTTGAAAATTGATTAATGCGTAGACATGAATCAGTGTTTCCTACCCCATGACTATTTCAATCAGTGAGAAAAGGACATAGAAAAACTCTGTCATGTAAAATGAACAAACCAGTTCCACATCTGACAGAAAATGACACATTTTTTCTTTAATATGTGGCTAACAGGGGAAATTGATTTTTCAGTGGCTTTAAATGTGTTTGCGTTTCAAGCTGAGTCCTAGTTGTGCTCCTAGAAGAGTAGATGCAGTTAGATGGGACGCTTCAGTAGCAGTAGTGTTGCATGAATGTTTGTGGTTGCGTTTTTCACTTAAGTTACTGTTGTTTGACAAAGTTGTCCAGCCAGTTTGCCAAAAGAATCACATCCACTCACACTAGTTCACAAGAATATCTCATGACTAACTGTTGCATTCCTGAGGGCTTTTTCCCCCTTCCTCTTTTAGGTCCTGTCAATTCAGATGTGATTCCAAATGGAAATGGACTGGCAGAGGGCTTTGGTACTGCAGGGGACACCCTGCCTCTGACAGCTCCTCCCCAGAGCACCAGCTCCCCTGTCAACTCACAGAACCAAGAGCCCTCCCCAGGTGTGGCTGCTTATCCACCCATGATGCTAGAGAAGTCTGAGGGGGCTAGTGCTGAGGTCACGGTTCACAAGAGTGATGCATTGCAGTCACTCAGACTCAGTATGCCTATGCAGGAGACTGAACTGTGTAAGCATAAATTTATGTGCAGTGAATGCCCCCTCTATGACCCTGTCTATTTTAACCTCCTTTTGATGTGGAGTGTTTTGGTCTCTAGCTCATGTACTAGTGTTTGCTTTAACTCCCATGTTTGTGTGTTATCTGGACAGAAGGATTCAGTGGGGATTTCATTTAGCTGTTTGACTTTGCTTTCTCTCACTCTCATAGCAGTCAGCTGTTTGTTTGTTTGTTTGTTTGTTTTTTAACAACAACAAAACTGTTTTAGTTCATGGCTTTGTTTTGATACTAATCCCTCTGATGCATTATCTTCTTGGTATTTTAAAAGTTGGCACAGTTGCCTTGTTCACAGTTATGAAATGTTCCATTTTTAAGCATGGCAATAACTCCTGATTTTGTTTGCCTGCACATTATAACTCCTACATAGAATAAAAATAACTCCACAAGAAAAATGCACATGAAGTAATTGTTTGGGAACACACAGCACTGATTCAGTGTACATCTACCAATTGCAGTATTCTACCTGTGTACCTGTGTAGTATGGGAAGCCTTTAAGTTTATGGGTGTAGCATGCAACATCTGTACTCACCTGCTTTAAAAATTGCATTAACTCTCAGGTCAAATGGCAAATATCACAGTTGTACTTTGACTTGCTGGCCAATGGTTTGTACTAACACACAGATTCTGGCCAAGGATTAAAATACCTCCAATTTGAATAATTTGTTTACATTGCCATTTGAGAACCAAGCTCTGAGCAGCTTCACTCATCATGCCAGGAGCCAGCATTTGCAATCATGAAGTAACAGCCTGTTTAAATAAGGTGCTGGGGTGTAGTTGGATAGTATGTGTTAAAGGGAAGCATTTTTCTCTTTGTTTTGACGTTCTTTGTATTTCATCCCTTCAGCCAACCAGAAGCCATCACTGGAGATGGAGAATGAGGAGAAGATCCGCCTGGAGGCTCGCCGGCGCCTGGAGGAGCAACTGAAACAGTACAGAGTACAGAGACAGAAGGAGAGGGTGGGTGAATACTTCATACCAACAACACAATCTAACCCCAACTAGGGCGCATCGTGGTTTGGGTCTGCTTTATTACCTCAGGACCTGAAAGACTTCCAGTCAATGAATAAAAAAATTGTATCAGAAAATTTGCAGAATGATGTCAGAGCAGCAGTCCATGACCTGAAGTTTAGGAGAGGTTGCATCAATACAGTGTCACAAGAAAGCAAACTGAATGTCGCTATATTTTCTTGTAAAATGTCACTTAGAAAATTGAGTTTTGGCTCCAATGACTATAAATATTACACATTTATTCCAATGATTTTCCGTTATACATGTTTTTATAATTTAATTCAACCTCTTATTCTCTCGTGTTTTTTAGTCTCATCGTACCACCACCAAGAACAGACCATTCAGTACCCTGGATCCAGAACTTATGCTACACCCTGAGGCACTACCCCGGGCTAGTACTGTTGCCATGACCAAGGAGTATTCCTTCTTGAGGACCAGTGTCCCACGTGGTCCCAAACTTGGTAGCCTGGGAATTCCCCCTCCCAAGGAGAAGAAGTCCAGGTCACCTCGCCCTAGCAAGATCCACTCCTTGGCTGACTACAAGTCTTCTGAGAGTGATGGTGGCGGAGGAGGCGGAGGTGGCATAAAGATGATAGACATAAGCTCTGTCAACTCCACTATTAGCTCTGTGTCCACACTGTCTGAGATCAGCGTGACATCAGAGTGCAGCACCTCTGAGATAGAGGCCCAGTCCAGTGCTTCCCTCCACGTCAGGGACAATGCGTCAGAAATTGATGGCAGTGAATCAGGGGTAAGACCTGGAAATGATGGCAACGACAGTGACAGCTCTTCCTACAGCAGTGTGTCTACCAGGGGGACGTATGGTATGCTCTCTGCAGCAGTGGAGAGGCAGCAAGGTCCATACACAGTGGATGGGCGTGAGATTGCACCTGAGGCAATGGGTCAGTTCCCCTCCCTGCAGGAGGTTCTGCAGGCAGCTACTGAGGAGCAGCACCTGTTGGAGCTGGAGCAAGAAAGAGAAGGGACAGCCGAGCCTCGCAGCCGCAGGGACAGCTTCTCCAGCAGGTAACTGTTTCTTATCGATAGGAAAGGCAAATCATGAAACGCTCAAATGCATTACTTGAGTGATGAGGTTAAGATGACCTAAAATGGTGTGTAATTGTGGTTACTGCATAATTTACTTTACTATTTTTTAGGATTAATTGCTGTTAAATTTCTATATAAATAGATGTAAACGCCCATTCATTTTTTTGTTGTTGTTTTTTTTGTTTTTTGGGTTTTTTTTGCTATAGACTCAAAACATTTGGGTCTGATATTAAAAGATGAATATGAGACAAAAAATCAGCATCTCCAGGTATTTACACCTGGATCTGATACACAGTTCAGAAGATAGCAGGTTTTGTCTGGAGCCATCCATTCTCATCACTGGTGTACTAAGTAACAGATGTAGAACAGGTGGACCAAGGAAAACAACAGCAGTTGATGACAGAAATATTGTACTTGCTGTAAAGAAAGACCCTAAAAGTACTTTGAGTGACATCAGCAACAACCTCCAGAGGGCAGGAGGGAGGGTATCACAATCTACTGTTTGCAGAAGACTATGAACAAAAGCACAGAGGCTTCACCAGAAGATGCAAATGACTAATAAGCAAGAAGAACAGAAAGGCCAGGCTGAAATTTGCCAAGTGCAGAGACAAGCCTCAGAAATTCTGGGACAAAGTTTTATGGACTGATGAGACAAAGATGAGCCTTTACTAAGGTGATGGAAAGTTTAGAGAAAAAAGGATCTGCTCAAGGTGCTATCTTCTGAACTGTGTATCAGATCCAGATGTAAATACCTGGAAATAAAAACTGAGATGTTGAACTTTTGTCTCATATTGTTTTTTTTTTGTTTTTTTTTTTTGTTATGTCAAACACAAATGTTTTCAGTCTACAGCNAAAAAAAAAAAAAGGATTGCCCTCAGTGTTCGAATACTTTTGGAGGGGAGTGTAACTCTTTTGTTGAACTTACAAACTCATTTGTGGTTCCTTATTCACTGATGTTGTTTATATTTGTTTCAGTGTTTCTTTGGAGAGTTCTGTGATGGGCCATGATGAAATGCTCCAAGTCCTGAAAGAGAAAATGAGGCTTGAGGGTCAGCTGGAATCCTTGTCATCTGAGGCCAATCAGGTAATACAAACTATCAATATTTTTTGGCTCTTTTGCTCTTCAGTTATTCATATAGACTCGTGGGCCACTACACACTGAAAATAATTGGGCTAAATCTTTTAACCACCTGCTGTGTCTTCTAGGCTCTCAAGGAGAAGACAGAACTTCAGGCCCAGCTTGCAACGGTGAATGCACAGCTCCAGGCTAAAATGGAAGAGGCTCAAGTCAACAAGGAGAGGCAGAGCACACTCACTACAGAGGTTGGCACACTGCGGCAAAGCTGTAGCCAGCTAGAGAAGGCTATGGTGGAGCTCCAGAGCAGTCTAGAGAGCAAGAATGCCAGTCTGGCTTCTCTAAGCAATGATCTCAAAGTTGCTGAAGACCAGTACAGCAGGCTGATGGGGAAGGTGGAGGAGATGCAAAACACTGTAACCTCAAGGGACAATACAGGTAAGTGACAGAGACCCAAATAGCTCGGTCTATATAGTCATTCCTACCTCATGTTTCTAAATTTGATGTTTTTATCCTGTGCATTTGCAGTTCAGGAGCTGCGCCAGCAGATGGGTGGTCTTCAGAGTCAGCTTCAGCAGGTGCAGTTGGAGCGCAGCACCCTGCAAAGCCGACTGAAGACCTCCCAGGCCGAGATTGATTCACTTCAGCAGGTCAGACAGTGGTACCAGCAGCAGCTAGCTGTGGCCCAGGAGGCAAGAGTACGCCTGCAAAGTGAAATGGCCAACATGCAGGTGAGTTTGATGCCAGTGCAGTTGGTTTTAACATCATGGCTTGGCCTTAGACAAGAGCTGTCATAGCGGCATCATAACTGTTGATATATCTGTTTTTGGTTTGTTTTTTTATTTTTCCCAGGCTGGACAGATGACTCAGATTGGTGTTCTGGAGCATCTGAAGCTGGAAAATGTGACACTGTCACATCAGCTCACAGAGACCCAGCATCGCTCCATTAAAGAAAAAGAACGTATTGCTGTGCAGCTACAAAGCATTGAGGTATATTTTCTGACATCCTTTTCTGAATATGCTGGCTTCAGGTTTGAATCTAACAAACTACACATTAAGTTTGTTATTTAGCCAAGGAAATGAAATAAAACCAAAACATGTTTTTAAAATGATTGGGATTGCTTTAAACAGTGTGCATGTAACAATTTATGTAAATGGGTATCTTAACTAGATTTGAACATTTATTAACATCCTTTTACTGTCTGTGATGCAGGCCGACATGCTGACCCAAGAAGCTGCATACAAGCAGATCCACGATGCAAAGAGCATGGTGGAAGACGACCTGCAGCACAAGCTGGAGGAGTTTGAGGAAGAGCGAGAACGGTTAATAAAACTTGCCAACACAGCCAGCACCCTGGAAAGAGAACTAGAGCAGGTATTAATGCTAAATGTAACCGTGACATTTTTTACCCTCCGGCCTGATATAAAGCGGGAGGATATTGTTGTCATACAATCCATTGCTCAGTGAGGTTTAACCTTTCCAGTACATCGACTCCAAAACCACAAGGAGTTGAGCCATGAAATTTGGCAATTCTGCTCTTTGCTCTTTAAAGATGCACAACACGATATTCATATTCCTGGATATTTCCTCCCCTTTTTACACTTTGGCATTCATCTTAAGGTGAGAGAAAGCAACATGGAGAATTTAAGACTGCTAATGCTATGATAATATATGATAATGATATGCAGCCTCTTTCTCGTGCCTGATTGGCTTAGCCTTATCATGCTGTCATATTGTGCCATGTCATTCGCTATGCCTACTTGACTATTACTAAAGTGGGAATTCCCCATATCTAGAAACTGACGGAGATCACTGAATAGCTGGCAGTAGCTGAACAGTGAGAAACTGGGGAATACCAGATTTCTAGGTAAAGAGCCAGTCTATCCAGAGTCACATCAGTTCTAGGCTGCAGCCTTACTGATTAGCCTGTGATGCCAATTTCTTATTGGCTGAACTTTTTCCGTCATCTTGGTCAGCAATGACTTATCCATAAAGAGTACAGACTTTGACTCATCATTGAACAATATTGAAGCCATACCTACTGCTCAGCAATATTGCTCAAATGTAAACAACATGGTTGAATTATGTTTTGTTCATTGTTGCCTTATGATTATAGCAATGTTATAATGCTCTAATATCAGCAAATTATGTAATATGGGTGCATTATGTAGTCATAGTCCGGTACACACACAAGTACAATATGATGTGAATATCTTGCAAGTAGGCATTATATCTGGCTTATTGTTACAGAAATAGAAAGACCTTATGTAGTATACACCCTTGTACAAGAATGCAGTATGTACTTTTTCTAATTTGTTTACCATGGAAATTTTTTGTCTGTTCTAGGATGTGGTTACCAGGAAGTGTTTGTAGAAATGTTAAAGATGATCTCAGAATATCAATCTCTTACAGCATGCTTCAAATAATTTTGATTTAATGAGTATTGTTAATATTGAAAACATATTGTCTGTAATATATATTACATCTTTACTAACCCAGGGGTGACTAAAAGTATTTGGATAAAAGTTTAGGGCAAGGCCTCCAAATCAGGGCAAAATAGTTTTGCAGAAGGTAATAAGATGTCTGCTGAAGGATTTTCTGTTATGAAATGGGGCTGTAATGTTCTCCTGACTTCTACATTTATTTTATATTTTCATTAATGGCGGGATGGATATCCCATCAGTGATGGATCTTATTCACCTTGCATGTGCATTAAAATTCTTGTAGTAAACTCTGCTCTAAATGTTTCGTTTTAGGTAAAGTTAACCCTTTCCCAGAAGGATGTGCAGCTACAGACACTTCAGAAAGAACATCTGGAGCTGATGCGCCAGCTGACAACCACTCAGGAGAACTTGCACACCAAAGAGCAATCCATCAACCAGCTAGAGGCCCGGTACCAGGAGCTGGAGGCCCAGCTGGCTGAGCTGCAGACAGAAAGCACTGCCAAGGACGACAACATCCAGTACCTCCAGAATGAGAAAATTGTCCTTGAGGTAGCTCTGCAGGCAGCCCGGGCAGACAAGAGCCAACTTGATGAGAGTGCTGAGCGGCTTGGAGAGGATGTTCTGGTGGCCTCCGATGTCTTGGATCAGCTACGACAGGAAGTCCAAGTCAAAGCCAATCAGGTATGAGATAGAAGACAAGGTAATGATATGCTGATTCAGAGTTAACTTATTTTAAATTCATCTTTATTTACTTTTAAGTTGTTTTTAGCTGTTAGGAATTTTATTAAATGTTTAGATGCTTATGATGGGTCAAAATCCATTCTTAGATAATACATGTCTTGTTTTTGTGCCTCAGGGATGAGGGTTTGATATTTTTCCTTCAGTGTAATTCATATTATTTCAAATAGAATTAAAGTAGCATTTTGGAACATGTAATGAAAGAATTGTATTATGTCACAGATTGAAACTCTACAACAAGAAAATAATTCCCTGAAGAAACAAGCTCAGAAATTAAAGGAGCAGTTCCAGCAGCAAAAGGTAGGACATACTGCCTGCACTTACTTTGTTAGCAGCAACTCAGAAAGCCTTAAAGTACATTTATAAACCACTTGTCAGACTGACTCCCAGCTGGCTAAGGCTGTGGCTGTTGTGGGAGGATGTATTGTAGAGCCAGATGGCAGTCACATTCTCTGGAGGAGAGTGATGGTTGACACGCCTCACTGGATTGAGCATTGTCTGACGCTGCTTTATTTTGCATTGACAGTCTGTCATAAAGAGGGTGGGGTTAGTTGACAGAATGACAGACTCATGCACTGCATTGTGTGCCTTTCAAGACTTGAGTTATTGTACGTCCTTTATAATCGTGCATTAACATCTTGGTCCATGAAATATTGGACTGCTTTCAGCAACACATGACATGCAAACAAGTGTACCAGAGATATTGAAGAATTTGTTAAAGAATTCACTGTTATCAATAAACTAATCCTTCTCCTCACTGCATGTAAAGAAACTATATTAATAGGCTGTCAGTTGTATACCATAGCATGGTTGATAATAACAAATATATACAGGAGGAAAGGAAGCAAATAAGGTATTTGCTGTCAGTTTGTTAAAAAGCTGTGTGCATTTGGTAGCACTTTTCTTACTTTTTTCAGCAATTTCTCTTTCTGCTTAATTCATACATGGCACAGCATACTCATTCAGCTGTCCTCTCATTAAAAGGTTAGAAATATACTTGCCATTTTTAAAGGCTTTTCATAAGAAAAAAGAGCATTTACTATCGCTATTTTCATTGATGTCTTTTTCTTTGTGTGTGTTAAATATTACATGCATTCATGTTCCTAAAACAATGCTATTTGACTTGCAAAAATAAAGCCTATCCAACTCTTTATGAATAGACACTTTCAGTGAAATAAATCTCTCTCAAGCCGTAGAGGTGGTGCAGCCCTCTCTTCTGCAGTGCATTTCCAATGTGCTGTCAGTTTTTTGTTTTTTGCCTACTGTCTCAGTCAAGGCAAATATGAGTGAGACTACTTGCACATCTTCAAAGGAGAAAATACTTTATAAGTGTTTTGTTCTACGTAAATCTTTAATTGGGGCAAAAATGCCATTAACATCACAGGTGATGGTGGAAGCATACCGCAGGGATGCCGGCTCCAAAGACCAGCTGATCAGTGAGCTCAAGTCCACCAAAAAGCGTCTGTTGACGGAGGTGAAGGACCTGAAGCAGGAGCTACTGGTTGCTCAGGGGGAGAAGCAAAAGGCAGAGCTGGAGCAGACCCGGCTGCAAAAGGAGGTGGTGAGAGTCCAGGAGCAGATGAGTAACATGGAGGCCCATCTACAAACCATTCAGAAAGAAAGGGATCAGCTAGAAACCCAGATTCAGGTACTGTAGTTTGTCTCATATTTGCTTATGACATTACAGTATTGTAATAATAAAGATGAAGAAAATATTCAACTTGGGTGCTTTTTTTTTTTTTCTTTCTCATTTGAATGTGATCTCCCCCCCGCTCCCTTCCCAATGCAGTCTCTACAGTTTGATCAGAGCCAGCTAGCAGCAGTGACACAAGAGAATGAGGGTCTAAGGAAACAGGTGGAGCAAATGGAGGCAGAAGCCAAAAAGTGAGTCATGTGCTCCCACAGTAATGATTTGGCCTACAATGCACATCTCTTTCAAGTGCTATTTATAAATACAAATAAGGGGTAATGCCTTTATAGAAGTTAACATACAAACTCACAGAAGTATAAGTTTGTATGTTATTTTTTTTAAAGTGATTCCATCCTCAAAATTGCAGTGTTTGTGTTATCTGTAAATAAAATACATTTAGATTGTTTTGCATTCATATGTTCTTTGAAATAGGGCCATCACTGAACAGAAGGTGCGTATGAAGAGGCTGGGAACAGATTTGACTAGCGCTCAAAAGGAGATGAAGGCCAAACACAAAGCCTACGAGAATGCTGTGGGCATCCTGAGCAGGAGGCTCCAAGAAGCTCTGACTGACAAGGAGACAGCTGAGGCAGAGCTGGTCAAATTGAAGGCCCAGGTATCAGATGAAGGGAACAGCCAGGCCTTACAGGTAATAGATATTCACAGTTCCTTGAAAACAGCAACAGCTATTTAATGAGAGTTTCAGGCATTTGAAGAAGTGTAACTGTTATAAAGGTATACCCCTCTTATTCATTTTGTAATTCATAGCAAAAAAAGAAAAAAGAGTACATTAACTCCTACAGACGTGCTACTGTCTGTACACCCCTTTATGATGGGCACTGCTTACATAAGTGGTAGGGATCAGAACTTTTTCCATTAAAATGCCCATCTGCAGCATAATGGAACGGTTGGATCCCCTCACTATAGAGCATCAAGGATCCAGGTCTATATTGTATATGGTAAAATATGGGTCATCTTCTTATCTCTTTAGACCAGTGCCTTTGTGCACCACTCAACTCTCAAACATGCATTAATCTTTGTAATGACAGGTTTTTCCTGCAGTGCAACCATGCTATAATAGCCCTCTCTATATAATCATCAGTGGACTGTCCTTGCTGACAGTCTGATCACAGTGAGTGACCTCAGGAAGAGTTGCTCTGCTGTTTTTCCTCATCTGCAATGTTGACCAAAGTTTGTGAACCCGGTTTTGCCAAGTTAAAAGTCTTATAGGATTTCAAAAGAAGATTTTAATAGAAAGATCCTAAAGAATTTTATCCTGTGGTATCAAATGAGAACGAGACCAGAACGATCATCATAAAACTGCTTCCTAGCCTATAGGATTAATTTTTATAAACCTTTAAAAGGTGTAACATTTAAAATGATGTGTTCCTAATTAAATTTTCAAAATCTTATAAGAAATTTCACTTGACTGAATTTATTTTTCTTAAAATGTATTTTTTGTAAATGACCTCCTGCCCTATCTTCAGCCTACATGTTGGGAACCACTGACTTGGCGTAAAAGAAACAGGCATTGTTACCCTTTTTTCTTCTCATAATTAACTGAAGAACTGGAGAGAAGGTACATTCTGGGTAAATATTCAAGGCTCATATCAACATGTGGTTCAAAATAAGTTGTACCATATGAAAGGTCACATTTTTAATCTACATTTGGATACTAGGCTCAAATAATTTTCTTAAATAATGATAAAAAATTTATACTTTAATGACTCAAAGTTTCATAGTATGGAGGTAAAATTCTTCACAGCTTCACTAAATATGCCAGAGTTATTGTTTTGAAAAGATCAGCTGATTCTAAAGGTGTCAGATTTTTTTTATATGGAATGAACCATATTCTTATCCTCTAGTACATTTTATTTTTCATAAAGATGTATACCACTTCATTCTGAATCATTTGTAATAACTGTAGTTGCTGACTAACTCAAACGTCGGTTTTACTTGTCATACAGAAGAAGATTGAGACTCTACAGGCTGAGCTGCAGGCTGTGACCAACAGCAAGGCTATGCTGGAGAAGGAGCTGCAAGAAGTGATCACCCTCACCTCCACAGAGCTAGAGGAATATCAGGAGAAGGTTCTGGAGCTTGAGGATGAGGTGAACTTTGTTCATTTTTTAGCTTGTAGTTTGCCGGGGTTTTTTCTAATACCAAATGTCTCTTTAGCCCCTTTCAGACCTGCTCTTCTCTGTTAACCCTATACCACCGAACATGTCATAATTGGCTCAGTGTACTTCAAAAGTGCCGCCGATCGCGGAGTTACGGCAACAATTTGCATAATAACACCACAGTAATACCCTATATTGGTTGTGAAGTGCAGTTTCTCAGCTTTCAGAAACCGTTTGAATTTTTTCGATAGGACAAACGGTCACGTTATTACAGTAACTCAAAGTTCCTTTGATCAGCCGCCTCAGGCTCTGTGCTAACCAGCTGTTCGGCTGACAGCATTTTCCAGCTGTGAGCATGTCGCTCCAGATTCTTTAGTTCCCCATCTCATTTAAAAGATTGACCGCTTTAGAGAATGTACTAAAAAGCAATAATAGAAGAAAAAACATTTTCTTCGATAATTTTTTTTCCCTGCAATATGATAAATATAAAATGTCTCATTAATATGCGAGTATTGACAACACAGTTTTTCCCTGAGCCTCGTTCTGCTGGAGGTCTCTTCCTTTTAAAAGGAAGTTTTTCCTTAACAAGTTTCCAAGTGCTTGCTCACAGGGGATTATTATAGTGTTGGGTTCTCGATCAGATATGGTAGGGTTTAAATTTTACACCATAAACAGCCTTTAGGCTGCTGTTATTGTGAACAGGCACTATATAAATTATGTAAAAAGAAATTTTATTTAACTTGATCAAATTTATAGTTGCTATTGTAAGAAAACTGACATTGTGCACTGTTTGTCACTTTATGTTCTGTCAAATTTCTTGCAAATTACTGTGGCTCCTTCTGTCACTGTTGTGGGTACCTCTTAATGAAGACTTAAGAAACATTATTGTAAAACTGGCTTATGTGTGGATGACCAGTGAATGCCATCACTTTAGTAGACTGAAGCCAAAAATGTTAGGTGTCCCATGTG
>JASGAU010408543.1:0-14013 GCA_030220045.1 Australoheros facetus
CACACACACACACACACACACACACACACACACACACACACACACACACACACACACACACACACACACACACACACACACACACACACACACAGTCTTACGTAGCCTATACAGATCTCTTGCACCATCCATTCTTCTCAGCTTGTTATTCTACTCTTTATTACCCCTCAGCGTCACACAGTTTTATTCTGTCTTGAGTTCTCATTATCTACTTGATACTCCTGCTTCCCACTACATATTTTTAACCCCACTAAATTCACCAGTCAAAATTAGAATTAACTCCCCCGATTGCGTTAAATGGAAAATAAAATCAATCTACATTGTTTCTGTTCCACCTCTCTCCTCCCCTTCCCCTCGGTTTGCCTGTCTTATGTTAAATTTCTTCATCCAGTAGCTTAATTTCTCTGCAGGATGGGTCCTTTCGGCCTGCTGCCGTGTGGAAAATAAATTGCTCCACAAAAGCCCAAGCAGCTCATGAAAAACCCACCTCTGCCCAGCTTAATCAATAGCAAAGACTCTAATTAAACGCTCCTTTGGTTTCATATGCTCATACACTTCAACCTGTAAATTTCTGTACATTTCATGCACTTCAGCTAATCTTTTCCTGCTTTTATCAGCAGGTCAGAATTAGATTTCATTTTCCCCCCACTTTTCCATGCTTCTCCACCGCACAACAGAAGGTGAACCTCCACAAATGTCAAAGCCGCTCTGGGTTTTGCGCTTGCTTGAGTCGATCATAGATTTAGAGCTCCCAATTATGTCAAAGTGCCTGAAAAAATATAATGAAATGCCATGTCATAAGGGACCCTGAACCTTACTTTTACCCATCATTTACACGTATTAATTTCATTTGGTATATTTTTATGGAATTGTCCACATTGGCCTAGTCACATTTGATAGATCTTTTTCCTTGTGAAACAACAAAGCAGTGAGTCGAAGAAGTTTATCCTGTGGCTCGTGTCAAAATGTAAACTAGCCATGAAAATGCAGTCTTTTTGTAATGTACATTTATTGTCCTTGTTTTCCACAACCAAGTTTAAAAAGATGAGTTTTTAGCTGCTTTTTAAAAGAAACCACCGAGTTCACAGATCTCAGGCTAAATGGGAGAGCGTTCCAGAAGCTGGGGCCACTGTGGCTAAAGCTCTGTCTCCTTGAGTTGTCAGCCTTGCATGCTGCACAGCCAGCAGGCCCCAATTACAAGACCTCAGGAACCAGCTGAGAACATATGGATGTGAAAGTTCTCTGCTCTACATGCACAAGCACCAGCTTGAAAGTCTGAAAGTCAAATCTAGAATCTTAAAGTGGGCTCTAAAGTTGATGTGGAGTCAGTGCAAATTAATTAGCAACGTGTCACATGAGAGCTTAGTTGTGTTCTGAACAACTTGCAGATGCTTTAAGGAGGTTTTGTTGAGACAAGTAAACAATGAATTACAGTAATCCAGATGTGACAAGATAAAGACATGAACAACAATTTCTAATTCAGAGTGTGATATAATAGAACTCAACTTGAACCAGAGATTTAACTCAATCATCCAAAGTGAAAGCTGAGTCAAAAATTAACCCAAGGTTCCTGAAAGAGCATGTAGTAAATATGGCAAGGGGACCTAGATTTATCTTAGGCATAAATCTGTCAGAGGAAGAAACAAGGACTTCTGTTTCCTCTTCATTAAGTTGAAGAAAATTGCCAGCCATCCCATTTTTAATAGAGTCCTGTAGTTTAGAAACATCTTGGGGCTTAAAAGAGATATATACCTGAATGTCGTCTGCATAGCAGTGATAGCAGATGTCCTTAACCTGTTAACTGGCTGCACCCAGTCTATTTTCAGTGATTCCCTCACACACCCAAAATAATTAAATGGTATATCTAAAAAAATTTACAGTAAATGTAAACCCTACTTATACACATAGACTAAAAAACACAATCCTCCGAATAGTCCTCTGATAAACAACTTACATTTAGAAGCACAACCTACATCCCACGGACGGGACGTGATGGGGTGAGGCCAGTCAAAAGGTTAAAAATGCTCAAAATGTGCTGAAGAGGGAGCAGATATAACAGAGACAATAAAAGCCCTCTACTGGAACCTTGTGGCACACCACAGGCATGAAAAGATGAAGAGGGCCTGAACTTAGAATCAGCCACAGAAAAGGATGATTCAGACAACTCTAAAATAAATGTTTTTCAATTTGATTCATTTTTTTTTTATCCCCAGACCTCAAATTTTTAGAGAACCAAAAAAAAAAACCCTCAAAACAACAGACATTTGATAAACTATAATTGTCTTTTAACATTAGACTTTATATAAAAGATAGACACATCTGACAATTACAACTATATTTGACTGCAAATGAAGCAGCCACGCTCCAAATGATGCATGACTTCACAAAATCCAAATGAGTGAGTTGGTACCTGATATAGTTGTTATTAAGGGAGATATTATATGTAGAGACCAAAAATGGTACTTTGTACCAAGCTGTGATTATAGTAATTTCATCTCTGAATTTGGGCATTTTAACATTGGACTCCATATTGGCTGACTGCCTTTTGGAATAAGCAACAAGTCAGAGGAGGTTGTCTCTCAATTTGAGCCATAACCAAGTGATGTAACCAAGTATTTCTGATTTCCAAACCTAACCAAATGGCATGTGAAAATGAGAGTAAACTATGAATGAAAAAGCAGCTTAAGTGTAAATGTAACCTGACAGGAAATGTTAGCGTCATTGATTGTATGTTGGAACTGCAGTCTCTCAGGTAAGTGGCATGTGACTGACACCTCTGCCAGCCCGCCAAATGTGGACTCTTTTTTTTTTTTTTGCTCAATAAATTTGGAACCACTTTTACATTTATGGACACAATTCAAGAGATAAGATTTTGTGGGGATTTATATCCAGGAGCACGGATGGACAGATGACATTTTACGTGTGTTTCGTGATCTGCCACGAGACTGTATTTTTAATCTTGTATGTCGTGTCATGTTTAGTGAGATCACTAAAAACCATACAGCTTGCAGGCTGCACACTGGCTCTGTTTGCTGTCAGGCAATAGCTTTGTAAAAAATGCCTTGTTGCCACAAATCTCTTGAGATTATTATTATTATTTTTTTTTTTAACCTTGCATGCACGAGAGAGGTACTTGGCAGGTTTTTACAAAGGAATTGGTAGGAAAAGGAATGCAAATATCACAAAGGTCAACACACAGCTTTCGAACTGACAGCTTTTCCTGGTTTAACGGCAGAGGATGATCAGTCACTACAGAGAACGTGACAAGTGTCATGATAAATTGTGTTACTGAATACTTTGGTATTTCTATAATCAAGACTTTAAGGTGGCAGACATGAAGTAGGACAGCTAAGGGATGATGGAGTAGGTGATGATCGCAAGGCATTCAAGAAAGACAGCGGCCCAGAATATCACACTCAACTGGCACATCTGATATGTCTCCTGAGTGCAGCATTCCCAGACAGGAAAAATGTTACTTTCAGTGATATAAGCAGGTGAAACTAAAGATCAGTGGCTTGATCCTCTTCCCCTTCAAGACCTCTGACATCAGTGCTTGTGTCCATCTTTTGCAATCCTACTGTATTAGTGCACTTAGTTGCACTAATCTTTGGCTTTCGCAGAGCAGATAAAACCTGATAAATGTTGGAGTGACTCTTTTGGCCTCAGCAGATTAATTACTGTTTAATCAGGGTTTTAGTCGTTAACAGCTGTGGACATCTGCTCCTCATTTTTCAGCATAGACATGACAGTCACTTTACCCTTGCATTTCACCCTTATCATCTTTATGGNCCCCCAATTTCCTGCCACCTCACACTTTTGAATGTATGCTTTGTATCCAAAATATTTAGCAAATGGTTCAGGATGCTCAGAAAATCCTCAGAATTACAATTAAAATATAGAAATTAAATGTATGTAAATAGAAGCTTTAACCTTTTAATTTAAAGATTTCAGCTTTCCTCATCTTATTATATCTGAAATTATCTCATCTTTCATTAATGATGAATCATTGCTGGATGTCGTCACTTGCTTTCTAATTCTTGACACTATCTCATCGATACTGATGAACCTGGATTTTATTAAATATAATTTTTATTTTTTTTCATTGCAGCGAGTTTCTTGTCTTGGACTGATAAATCAGCTGCTCCTTGTCCTTCACCTGTTTTCTTCTTATTCTTTTTTACTGTTAGTCTTTTTTCATTTCAACTTTGATATCCAGTCTTTCTTTACTTGAGCCACAGTGAGTGTCTCAGGAGAAACGCTATTCTGAAACTCTGTCATTTCAGCAAGTNATTTAACACCATTGTCACTCTGGTGGAAACAATTTGGAGAGCTGCCACTTTTATGGCTTCCTGTTTGGACACAATTGATTCAGTTTCTTAAGCTGAACTTTTTCCTGCTTTCTTGCCTTACAGTACATTGTTACCACTATCTCATGTCACCTGGAGGTAAACACCTTTCCTCATATAGATAAATGGAGGTGTAACAGTATGCAGATGGTTTGAAGATTGATCAAGCCTATTGCTTCAGAATGATTCTGATTTACTAACATTCACATGGTGACTAAAGTAAAACAAAAAAGAGGCTCTCTCCAAAGTTTAAAAAAAAAAAAAACAGTTAAATGCCATTAACAGCGCTTTCAAAGTTGACCATCATACATGCTGCATATTGGCTGTTTGATTAATATACACCACAGGAAGGCAATGACTCTAAAACTACAACTTTTAGCATTTTGGACTGCTAAAGAGTAGGATTGGATATCATATTCAGCTGTAAGAGTACGATACTGCAGAGTACTGATTCACGCTAAATTGCCGAATTTCAGTACCAGAGCACATCTGGGTTAAGCCATTGTTGCTTGCTGTTATTGCCCTTCTGAACGGTGGCACATGCCAGCAGCTGAAACATCACTTTTGGGGTGTGCCAGACTTTTGTGTAATTTCAGCTGGTCATGCCGATTTTATGCACAATGTGGCTGGTGCGGCTGTGTCGAAGACACAAGTGTATTTCAATAAGGAGAGATCATTAAGAAGAGTTTTTATTGATATACAGAATTCAGTTAAGCAATTTGGCAATTAGACTCTGATGTCCTGTCGCAGCAGAATAGGAATTAGGGCAGGAGCCCCCAGAGTCTAGACACTGGTGGTGGTGAAGGCTTGGATGGCGCACTGAGTGATTTGGGTGGGGTGGAGATGGGGAGGAGGTGGGTTGCATGAATGAGTCAGCAAGGAGGAATGACAGGTAAGCTGTGAGATTTAAAGTGTGACGAGAGGAGACTGATTGGCTTAGAGAAGGTGGGCAGAAAACTGATTGGACCAGAGCGATGAGGTCAGCTTTGAGTTTGTCAGCATGGGAAAGCAGAAGTGATGTGATGAATAAACTTAGCAGCCAAATACTCTGGAAGGTAGACAGAGGAGTGAATACAAATCTTTCTTATTGAACTTATGCATATGCTTCATTATTGTGTTGGTTTTTACCACCATTTCAATGATATATCAGTACAGGGTCAGAGAGGGAAATATGAAAATAGCTTCAAAAGTTGATACTTTCTCAAGAAAACTTCAGATACAGAGGTTTTGTCTGAGTGGTGACACCTATCGTTCGGGAGAATACTGAAGCAAGTGGCTTTCATACAACACATACATACAACATTTTAATGCAAAATGAAAAGCTGGCAGTGGCAACACATTTATTTTGAGGGAAGAGCTGGTCAAAACACAAAGGTTTTTATTTTGTCTGGAATGTAATATAAGTAAATAACAGGATGTTTCAAATGGGAAAGTATGGACTTATTTTAAAGAGAATTTTTTTAATGTATTATTTCAGCGCGAGTAAAGTACCAAAAATTGTATATTTGAGTATCGGTACCAAATTCCAGGTACTGGTACCAGTATCAGATGAAATGTGAAAGGTACCCAACTCTACTAAAGAGTGATTTTTCTAGATAATAATAATAATAATAATAATACATAGTCTCTGACTATGAAAGTCAGATATCCTCTAAAGCTACAAACACCAGGATTTTTCATGTTATTCATCAGCCTCTTAATCACAGTGGCAAAATAACTCTCTCCAAGCAGAAAATTCCTTTAGGTGTTTGGTAATTGCTTTGGTCATCACACTGCAGAAATACATCTAGGTTTTCAATGCCTCATCCTAAAAAATGCTACCTTGTACAGAGCTAATAAAAAAAGTTCAAATAAAACCAAATATATTGTAGTTGGCTGCTTGAACCAAATTAAAATCAGGATTAGCTAAGTCCCTATTTGTTGCTGTTTTTCTGTGTGCATGCTTTTTTTTTTTTCCCCCTTCAGCAATCTGAGCTCTGCAGGGACACAAGTAGAGCTAACTCTGAAAGGTTTCGCCCGAAGATAAATTGGGTAACCTTCTTCTGTCATTAGTAATACCTTTTCCACTGGTGAACAGCAAGACAGAGCAGAGCATAGGGGTGATGGAGGGAAGAGAAGGCAGGAGGGGCGTGGGGGAAGGGACGAGAGTCAGGAGTCAGCAGTAATTAGCCATGAAACAAAAGCCCACACGGCTCAGTTATGGCTTGAGTTTCACACCTTGAGCCATCTTTCTGTGCCTCCGAGGCACAGAGCTCAGCTGGGGCCACGACTGCTGCGAGATGTCTGGCTGAAACTGAGAGCAGACCTGCAGCAGCCCTGTCCTGGCTCTGTCTTCAATCCATTATGCCGCCTACACACTTCTGTCTCAGTCTGGCCGATTGGCAGGGTACTTTGTCTGGCTGACTTGTCATTTCTGTCTGGGGCACATGATTAGGGATCCCACCAGACTTGTGGATAGAAGCAACTTCATATCAGAAATGATATAATTTCAACTTGCACAAAAAATTTGTTGTGTAGTAAAAAAATAGCTCTTCATGCAGCATGTACCCTGTTTTCACATAAAGTCATTATTTGTTTGTGTTGCTTTGCACCTTCCTTACATATTTTGTATAAAGACTAGGTAATTGCCTACTGGCTCCAGCTTAATTTTCATACCTCTGTGGCTGGAGGATGAATACCGTATCTCTTAAACTCATCAAAGGAATTTCTTCAAATTTTGGCTGCAAACATTTACTTGGACTAAAGGATAAATGGATTAGATTTTGGTCAAGGTCAGTGTGACCTCATGTGGGTCCCATTCTTGTGAAAGTAATATCCTCAAGCCAGAAGAAAATGTAATTACAAAAACTTGGCATAAATGTTCTCTTTGGCTCAAGGAGGAACTGATTGGATTTTGGTGTTCAAAAGTCAAGGCCGCTATCACATCATTTCTTTTGTCTTTGCCATGACTAAAGCATAAATGCACTAATTACTACAAAATTTAAAGTACGCATCTAAGAGGATAAAAATAATGAAGTGATAATATTATAGGGTGGCATCTGCTGGTTAGGTGCTGGGTTTGAGTCCACTGGCTGGCTGGGTCTTTTCTGTGTGGACATCCATGGTCTCCCCGGGCCTGCATGAGTACCTCGGCTTCCTCCGGCAGTCCAAAGACATGCATGTTGGGTTAATTGGTGATTCCAAATTGGCCTTAGGTGTGAATGTGAGCATGAATGGTTGTCTGTCTCTCTGTGTTAGCACTGGGACAGACTAGTGACCAGTCTAGGGTGTAGCCTCTTGCCACAGAGCAGCTGGGACAGGATCCGTCCCCCCGTGACCCTGAATTGGATAGGACAAATAAAATAGTTGGATGGATGGATAACTTTATATATCCAAAAGGTCAGCTCCACTATAAGACCATGATAATCCACAAAAAAACATGTTTCTGGCTATTATTCATCACCATAACTCAAGAGCAAAGGGGAAGGTTATGACCATATTTCACATGTGAATTGATGACACTAATCTTTAAATTCCTTCAAAGTCTTTACTACTTGTAACGAGTGAGTCTGGACAGAGATGGATGCAAACTGCAACTGGACTGTCTGGCAGAGGTGTACAACCACGAGGCTGTAATTCTGCTCGCAGACATGAAGTCATATCAATCTTCCCATCTAACTCAATTTAGTGTCTGCTTCTGTCTTCTTGCACGTTTTAATGCATATTATAAACACTGCAATACTGGTGTTGCCAGGATATGAAGCATTAACAAGGGGGAAATAGGCTTGAGGTGGATTCTGTGGTTGAGAGCATAATTTAAATGTTGTTAAAGCACAAATTTGCTGGCAATTATCCCGTCTTCACCACCTTTTGATATATTGTAATTGCACCATTTAAACAAACAGTGGTGTTTGCAGATATTTTTTTCTAATTTAGAGTCTGAATCCTGTTTGAAAATTTCTTCTTGGTCTTTAGGTGAGCCTTTTAAGAATGGGGATAGCATTAATTACATTGTGTGCAGATGAGTTTGCTGCATCTTTACAAAGTCTTTACAAACTCCTATAGAAATAGCACATATCAGCAAATTTCTTTCAGTGTGTTATAAATGTAAGAGTAATGTTTACTTAATCCTTTTTTGTTAAAAAAAATTGTGAATAACTAGTGGAAAACAGAGTAAAATGCTCCCTCTTTGCTTCTGAACATGAATCAAAGCTAGTAGCATTTCTACCAAATTAGCATTACACCAGAGGCACTGGTGCATCTATTAGTTTGCGCTTCCAGGTGTGCACTGTGCATGCATTAGAACAATGCAGGTGCTGAAAATGCAACTGAGCGGCTTTTGCTTTCCTCCTCGATATAAGATCCAAGCAGGAGGGGGGGTCAGCACAAGCGTCCCTCCCACCTCCGTGACTGCACTGATTTAAGGGAAAGGCCTGTGTTGACAGGCCCTTCATTAGAGTCTTTGTCCTGGAAGAGCTTAGTACATAATTAATGTCTCCATGATGGATTACATGGGTGGGTTGTGAACTGCAAAGAGGTCGGCAGAAAACAGAGAGGAATTGATGCAAGGCTATTTTCCCCCATCGAACACGCCTACTGTGTGCCCCCTCTGCACTGGCACCAAAATTGCTGATTAGTAAGTCACAATATTTACACCGCCGGTATCTTAAGTACAGGTGCAAGTAAAAAAATTTACCCCCCGCGCCTTCACTTTCCTGTTTAATCGCTCGGTCCACATGTGGGAATCGAAGGCTGCTGCAGCCCGACAAACGATCATCTTTATTGCGATTCTCACAGGTGGGGCTTTGGGTGGGATGTTAACCATTAATCAAAGCCATTGTTAATGATGCAGAAAGCACTGTGGAAATTAAACCCCTTCTGTTCCTGTTTCTATATTATTGAGGTAATCCGCGTTTGAGCTGGGATGATGAAGACACCGACTGTACTCAGAGTAACATATCGTGTATTGCCTGTTTTTCCATTTATCAGAAATAACCTGCACATTGATGTTAGTTCTGCAAATATTAGCCACCTACTATGCCTACTATGCGGTGGAGATATTCTCTTGCACGTCATACACCAACTCAAGTGTTCACTGTAATGATTTTAACATTTGACTTCCACATAGATTGCCAGGATGAACATCAATATGCTGACTTTCTTCACAACCTCCGGGCTGTTTTAATAAAACAAACTCAATCAGAACTAATTGCAGCACATGCCTTTTTACATAAGAGATCAAGTGGGCTCAAGTGGAATGGCATCTAATTGAAAGTGCAGCGTATGTTTGATCTCAGTGTTTTCATGTAATACCATCCCCGGGGAATCCAAGTGCAATATTTATCACCATTTCCAGGGTTTGCGCAGAAATACAGTTTAAATCTGAGAGAAAATGCTTTGCACCAGCTTGTCTTCAGGGGGCTAGGATTCCAGTATCCTGAGCACTCCTGATGCACGTCAGTCAGCTCCCATTTGGCATTTGGCAAGATTTCATTGGAAATAAATTTGTCTGTGTCCTGCCTGTTTTCAGCACGCAGGCTTGTGCAGCAGCGGATGAAGTGACTCGCTCAATTATACATTTACTTAGACAAGTAATAAAGTGCTGCCACTCTCTGCCAAAGCTGTGGCTGATTATAGCGGCTGTACAAGCTGTTTTCCCAGCCTCCTGTTCCTCCCATCTCACTGATCAAGACATGCATCCCAAAGAGAGGCACACTTTTTTGGTGCCACTGCATCTCCCAACACTATGCTCACATGCTGTCAAAAGCCCCGCCTTCCTGCGTTTTCTTTTTTATCCCCCAATAAACAAGTGTTTTTTTTTCTTCTTTCTTACATGGAGCTGTAATCTTCAGATACAGCGTATAAGCTCATTTTCAGGCATCATCACATCATGACATTATCAGTCCAACCTGTCTACAGGCGTGATGATGTTTCTTAGGACTACATGCTTTTATTTATAGCTACGGATATTAGAAGAAAAAAAAAAAGAAAACATCTGTCCATAAGTCTCTCATTTTTGTTATTTATTTATTTTGCTGTCATCTCCATCGAAATAACTTCAAAAGAAGTGATGCAATCACATTTGCTAGTTGTTTATGTCTGCCCTTTGATGAAAGCATGCTAAAGCTAACATGAAGCCAGGCGTGTTTGATGCTGTGAAAAACCTGCTGTTTAGAAAGTGATAGAATGTCCCATTTATTTGCAAATGGTAGCCACATAAAAGAGAATCGGTTATGAGCTACAGTATGAGGAGGCAACAGGGAAATCCTGAATGCGGTGTGCACAGGCAGCTTTTGCACAAGATCTCAGCTACATGCAGCATTTGTGATTTTAATTCGTGTTGCTGTTTGTGGCTCAAAGTTTTTTTTTTTTTTTTCTTTTGTCTGAAAAGAATGCAAACCTCCGGGGATACTGCTGCCTTCATGTATTCACACTGACTGCACATGAACATATAACTGATATGCCTTCATTCTACCTTTACTAAGCCTTCTTCCTTTCCAAGCTCTCTCTAACGACCATAAGCTGTAAGATCCCCAGGGAAGCCATGTCTTCTGCCTTGCTGCGACAGTGAGCCAGACTGACAGAATTTATGATTTGACGGCTCATGACTTATCCTTGGCTGGCGCATTTGGAAAACAGTGACAGGAAGAGATTATATCCTGAAGTTAACACTCCACTAATTGGACATGCGTGCATGAGAGAGAGGGCTTCATTTAAAACCAATTAGACAACTTGATAGTCTTAAATTAGGCAGGGCCAGATCCAAGCTATGCTTGTTTCTATTCCCTGTAACCTCACTCTCACACACAAGCGCACACTTGCTCTCGCACCCACTTTGACACATGCTCTGCCTTGTGGCTAATAATTTAGCAACTATCACATGATCGTGTACAGTTCCTGAAAGGTAGCAGCACTGGCACAGCTTAGTTTTTTCCTAGCTGCCGAGTTGTGACTGGAGGATAACAATGGCTCTGCCAATTAACACCGCAGAGCTTCTGGGTGCATATGATTATTCATCATGTCACCATAATGCGTCTTTATGAAAATGGATATCTAAAAACTCTGCACATGCGGTAAAAGTCATCTGCTTAGGCACATAGTGCCAAGATAACATCTGTGGAAGTGTCTTTATCACAGACTCAGTAATCCATAAAAGAGGCTGCACAAGCTGTTAGAAATGAACTGTGTTTTAAGAGGAATTTTTTGGAATACTTTGGCAATATCTGTTTCACATTTGCAGCTAAGTGACAAGAGTTTAGATAAAAGATTCAGCTGTACAAAAGAACCAAGAGATATGTGGTTAAGTGGACGTATTCACTCAAACAGTCAATGCAAGTCCTTTCCTTGCCTCAGGTTTCCAGGGAAACCTCTCAGGTGTGTGTGTTTAAATGTAGGAGGGTAATAACACATGTGCAGCTGGCAGCATCTGCAAGTCCCCCCCTCCCCACTTATAATTGTGAACATTTGGCTGTGATGTACCCACTTTTTAGAGCTTTGTGAGGCAGGGTTGGGTGTGATTGGAATGGGAGTGTAGTGGTAAAGTAGATTTGGTTTGACAAACTTTCCTGTATCTGTGTGCACTCTAATGTCAACATGCATAACACTGATGGGTATAAATCAAAGGATTTGAGAATTTTAAGTATATAATAGACCCTTATCATGGAAAACTGAATGGACAGGTGGAAATAATGACATTAAATTCTCTTCAGTTTTAAGCCAATTTACAGTCTTATTTAATACATCGATTGATCCAGTCTTATTATTGCCAGCACCCATGTTTTTTTTTTCAAATGACAAGTCTGTCAGATACAGAGCCCAGCAGTAGCCATAGTTACAGCTGAACACATCGGTCTCTTTGTGCAGTCAGCTGTAAAACAAGCATACAGGGACCCTCTACTGTAGAAGGTTAAACACCAGCATACTACAAAAACATAAAGTAATGTACAACATCAGTCACTTGGTTCTAGCACAGCGCTTCATCTGCTGCTGTAACTCATCAAGGTTTGACATGTTGTACATTCAGAGATGCTCCTCTGCATGCCTTGGTTGTAATGAGCGATTAATTGCATTACTGATGCCTTCCAATCAGCTTGAAGAGGTCTCCTCTGACCCCTGGCATCAACAACCCAAAGAACTGCCGCTCATTGGATGTTTTCTCTTCTTCAGTCAGGTCTCCATAAACCCTGGAGATGGTGTGAGGGAAAGTCTCAGTAGATGAGCAGTTTCTGAAATGCTCAGACCAGCCCGTCTGGCACCAACAGCCATGCCACAGTCGAAGTCACTTAAATCACCTGTTTTTCCCCCATTCTGATGCTCGGTTTGAGAAGTATCTTTAATGATTTTGCTGCTTATATGTTTCACCCCAGGTAAGTCTTCTTCAAGCTCCTTACAATGATTTTGAGGTAGCGAATCACAAAGAACTACATGGAAGAAACAAATGAGGGGGACAGCATGGAATGATTAGGAGATGAAACAATAAGTTGACACCCAGAGGAAATGTATTTTATATTAACATTGTGACTATGAAGCTTCAGCACTTGGCCAGACATCAAAGGGCAAACCTTTATGCTTTATCTCCTCTGTTCACACGAGGTGATGCTGACGTGTGTGGCCAATCGGATCAAGCGGATGCACTGATTTTGACTTGAGGGAAGAGCTGCAGTTACTCATGCGGATGGACCGATGCCATGCTGCTAGAACCGGCTGGTGGAGGTAGGCTATGAGTCTCTGTCAGCAGCAGAAGGGAGGCAGGAGGAAGTCAAGCCTAATGAGGGGAGACATTCCTGCGTCACATATCAAAGGACTGAAAGCGGCAATGAATCCTCAACTTATGTACTGTACACACTTCTTCATGTGTAGCTCACACAGTCATTTCTCTTTATGATGGAGCATGTTCAGAATCCTGATTTATGTTCTTAAAGTTCATTCGGTATGTATGTAGTTTCTATGAGCAGCTGTCACGTCAGTCAGATTAAAGTTTTAATCCATAAAGTTTCATTTAGTTACTCTCCATGTTACCGTGGTAACAGTAAGTGAGGTCTAATACAGAACGGCAAACACTCCTTCACCAGCTACCCTGCAATATTTAATCCTGATCTATTGACTGAAATGTGCAAAAAAAATTTACACCTGCTTCGTATGCATTTGATGAACGATAGTTGCTGGTGTTCACTGTGATTAGAAACACTTGGCTGCTTCACAGTCGATGCCACCCTGTGTTTGGCTGGTTATGAATATATATTTTATTAATTTACATCCTTCGTTTCAGGCTAATAATTTTGTTTAAGTAAATTATGTAAATCAATTAAAGTGACTAAATCTAAGTGGAAATTAATTGCATGAAGAAGAGAAAAAGTCACATGTAGGCTGTGTGGGAACTGTTGCGGCAGTGACTGTAAGGATATGCTTATCCTCTGATTTCTGAGTAGTACAGTACTGATACAGGTCATTCCAGTAGATGTTTTTGTTATAAGAAAGACTCAAGGATTTAACCAAATGTGAATTATGTTTTCGCTATAACAACGTGGCTATCAGAGAGAACACCGACATTCATTTCAGAAACTCTACAATAGGAGGATTAAAAATCTATGGGGATGTACAGTGGTGTGAAAAAGTGTTTGCCCCCTTCCTCATTTCCTGTTTTTTTGCATGTTTGTCACACTTAAGTGTTTCGGAACATCAAACCAAT
>JASGAU010408544.1:0-10959 GCA_030220045.1 Australoheros facetus
TCTGGATATCAGAATGTTCAGATCACTGAAACAGAAACACTGGACTGGCCGAAGGCTGTGATCGGGGAGACACGCAGCTGTCATCTTGCTAACTGCTACGCGTTTACAAGCCAGGTACTGTTAAGCTTTTGTGTAGGCTGTATGTTGTAGTGTCACACTATAAACAAAATAACGTACAAAATAAAAAAATAAAAAGACGCAGCACATTAAAGGAAAACTTAAAACATAAGGAAAAAAATACAGTAATAGGATGTGCAACTGGGTAGTAAAATTTTGGGGAAAAAGAGCAAATTTACAGAATAAATAATTTGAAAAAATGTACAGACTGATGTAGTGACAACCGACAACAGCACAAGTTGAACCCGAGCTCATGTTCCAACTAATAAAGCCGCCTGTTACAGCACAAAGTAACTGAATTTTGTCATTAACTCTGGCTCTGACTTTGGGTAACCGGAAGTATAAAATCGTACAGCGGAAGTAGCGGTCTGTCATGGCAGCCTATGTACGCTCTTCCAGAAACCTGTGAATAGATTCCCAGCTTGCAAAAAAGGGAGATTACCGCTATTATTTGAAAATGTGAGATTTTCTGCAAAAAACTTTCAACAACCTTCCGTGTTGCTTTGTTTCTTGTGTTGACTTCTAAATCTTATCTGGCATTTAAGTTGTGATTTTATTCTGAGCAGTGACACTGTTGTTTAGAAGTTGAGTAACAGGCATGCTAGTTTCCATTTCCTCATCCAGAAGTTTTCAAGGGTCTGTGTGACATAGATTTTGTCATCAGATGGTTCTGTCATCAGATGGTGAGTCCAAGGATCTAAGTCAGGGGTGCCCAATACGCCGATCACAATCTACTGGCTGATCACAAGAGGAGTGCAGGTACATCGCACGGAACCCCCAGTGGAGATGGGGAAAAAATGTAGATCGCACGGCATTAAAAGAAGTAGAAGATGGATGATAAACTATCATCCATCCGTTTCGTTACCACCCTACGCACGCGCATTTAACCTTTGCTAGTAGCTCGCAAGCTGAAAAAGTGTGGGCACCCCTGATCTAAGTGGATCCTTGGACTCGCAGGCCCATCAATTGCTTGTGACTGCTCTGACCTGTATACTTTACATTGCAATGCACCAAGTACTATTGCGGTTTCAAAGAAGTACAAGAATGACTACTCAGAGTCTGCATTGTGACAGCCAGATGGCAAGTCTAACCAAACCATCACAGCGTGCCCATAACCACAGTTTTGGTCACCATGTTTCTCACCTCTGTCTGGAGATATAGCCATTCTTTTGCTGACGGGGGATCCTGGTCTGTCTTTGTCTGTGGGCAGGTATCGCTTCCTGTTGGTTTTGTCTCCCTGCTGTGAAAAATTGACAAGGCATAAGAGATGAACAATTAAAATGATCAAGGAAATTTACGGAGCCAAACAATAATTGAGTCCAAACTGGAATGCAAATCAAGTTACAGTATTTTATTGGTATAAGGTGCAAATAAAGTTGCTGAGATGGTACCCTCTCTACATAAGATACAACAAGAGTGATTTAAGGTAACCAATATTTTGGTGACTACCTTAAGTGGAATAACTTAAAAATAACCGTATTCCCCGACCTTCCTTTTATAAAATCAGGACAGACTGTAAACATTACCAGTCAAACTAGTCGCCCTTTTGTTAAATTTAAAGTATAAATATGGAAGCTCAATTTCTCAAATATACTTATGTGCTATATTGCCAGCAAAATTGTATCAGGTACAACTTTCCAATCATTATGAGGTGCAGTTGGCACCAAATTATCATTACCCACAGCACAACGTATCAGCAGGGACTTGTACCCGCGACTCTAAAGTGCCACCTAATTCATTACGGTAAGATGAAGAGCGGGTATGTTCAAAATGTTGTATGTTCAGTATTTGGATGTTGAAAATGGAGCTCTGCAGTGTGCAAGCTGATCTTGAAAGAGACGATTTTGAAAGAGTTGTAATTCTTTTGATGAGTTTCAGTCGGACTTTTAGAGCATTAGTGAAGGTTACTAATGATGATTTTACGGTTGCTGACAGACTCGTCTGTGTTTCATCTCACAGCAGAATTTGAGAACACTGATCATAACATTTTACATCAGAGACTATAATACACCATTGGATTTAATAGTAATACTTTGCATTGGTTGAACAGAAAAAGGTCTTGAATAATCAGGCCCCATCTTATCTCAAAGACCTCATAGTACCATATCACCCCAACGGAGCACTTCGCTCTCAGACTGCTGGCTCACTTGTGGTTCCTAGGATACTTAAGAGTAGAATGGGAGGCAGAGCCTTCAGCTTTCAGGCCCCTCTTCTGTGGAACCAGCTCACAGTTTGAATTCGGGACACAGACACCCTCTCTATTTTTAAGGTTAGGCTTATAACTTGCCTTTTACCTTTACTATACAGATGATACCCAGTTATGCTTATCTATTTAGCCAGAAGACACATGGATAAAGCTTATACACTGCTTAAAAAAGAAAAAGAAAAAAAATATTAAGGAACACTTAATCAGAGTACAGCATCAAGTCAGTTGAATTTCTGGGATATTGATCTGGTCACTTAAGTAGCAGACGGGGTCGTCAATCAGTTACTACTATGATGTTAATCAAATCAACAACAGGTGCTCTAGAGGGGCAACAATGAGACAATCCCCAAATGGTTTTTACAGGTGAAGACCACTGACATTTTATCCTCATCTTTTCTTACTGTTTTTTCCACCATAGAAGGCCCTTAATCTATCAGCAGAATCAGTATCTACACTCCTCTGTACAAGGAGAGACAGGATGAGAACTGCCAGAGCCCTAACAAAATGACCCCTAGCAGGCCACTGCTGTGAATGTTTCTGATCAATTCATCAGAAATGGACTTCATTAGGGTGACCTTAGGGCCTGACGTCCTCTAGTGGGCCCTGTGCTCACTGTCTGGCACTGTGGAAGCCTGAGTAGCATTTACCATATAATACCATAATTGGCACTGCCACCTTCTGACTTTCACAGATGCGCTCAGTGTGTGAACCTTCCCTCATCTGGAGAAACCATGGAGAACGCTGTGCTGCTTGTAACATCACTCATCGGTTTATTAGTGGGTCAATGATGACCTGTGGAGGCATATCCACGGACACACAGACATCTACACAACAATGCCCGGCTCATGAGTTGAGAGCAGGCCAGCCAGTTCCTGGAGGGTGAAGGAATTGATGCAACTGACTGCCCCCACGCTCACTTGAGCTAAATCTGAGAGCACCTCTGGGACATTATGTTTTATTCCAACAGATGTTGCCAGGTTCCACCTTGGACTGTCTAGGAGCTCAGTGATGCTCTGATCCAGATCTGGAAGGAAATCCTCACATTATTTGTTTTCTCATTAAGCACATGGTGACCCTACACCCTTCAGTACTTATGCTGCTGTAGGTTTGTGAGGTTTGGAGAATTGCCATGATGCACTGCACTTTTCTTCCATGGTCATTGTGTTGATGCTGCTATTGCATGTCAGAGATGTGTCAAAGAACATACTATTTTTTCACTTGCATAATACATAAATTTTCTTTCGGTACTCATCTTGTTGAAGGTTCAAAAAAAGCCTTTAGAAACAATGATTTAGATGAACACAGACTCATTTAAAATGTAAGAAAGCACAATATTAACCTTGTTCAGGAGAGTGAGCTTGATGTCTCTGTGGGAACCTGAACCTCCATAGTTTCCAGGGGGGGCCATGGTGCCAGGTGGAGGATGCATTGGGTGCCCCCCTCGGTTACCAGGCCCTGATCTGGGAATGGGGTTTCCTTCTCTGGGTGGGGCACCAGACAGGTCAATCTTCCTGCGCTCCTCCCTGAAGGGTTCGTCTTTCTTCGATAGTCTTTCTGTAATGATGGGGAAAAAAGAGAAAGAAACACGAGAGCCAATAAACAAAACGAGAACAACTGAATAACCCTATAACCCCGAAGGCGTCGGCCATGGCACACTGTACTTAAAAAGTGCCGCCGTTCGTGGACTTCTGGCAACAAATGCTGTAATACCCCTACATGGCTGTGAAGTGCAATTTCTGGGCTTTCAGGAACCATTTGATTTTTTCCGATAGGACAAACGGTTGCGGAGTTACGGTAAAGAGCCAGCTGATCAAAATTCCTTTTAACATTATATTAATACAATTCTTCACAGACCCGGTGTTTAATCCAGAATTTAATTAAACAAGAGACCTGACCTAAAGTGCTTCGCTATCAAATGTTTTACTTGTACAATATGTGATATATTGGAACAGAAACTAATTTGGCTGTAAGATCATCCATCATTGAGCTAATATTTTTTATTATTTAAAAAAATTTGTAAAAAAGAAAAAAAGTCAAAATCAGAAGTGTTTTGTATAGATTTGCCTAATGAATACTTCTAGCAAGTTTCAAAAGAGTCAGCCTAGAAAAAAGGGAGTGGCAGGGATTTTAAAAAATGCTGTCCATTTCGGGAAAATTTTGAAAATAAAAACTCAAAGTTAAAAATCCAAAATTTATTTCCCTTATTTTGTAGTCTTAACCACAAAGTATTTATGCCAAGTTTCAGATGATTTTAAACATAAATAACGGAGGAGTAGTGAATTTTGCAGATGTTGAATGGAGAGGTGGGGTGGTAGAGGTTTATGCTAATAGGTTATGTTTTGTATCCACTAGTGCCATGTTTCCACTAGTACCTACTCAGCATGGCTCGACTTGACTCAGCACGGTTTGTAGGCTTTTCCATTAGGTCCTGGTACCAGGTACTTTTTAAATACCCACTTAGCTGGGGTTCCAAGCAATCTGAGGTGATCTGAAAATGTGACAGCGAATAACAGCATGCCACTGATTGGCAAGGGAGTGTCGTCACTAGCTGAGTCACGAGAGCAACTCCTTTACCAGAATCAACCAGGCCATTTTTAAAATCCAACAGGAAGAAAATGGAGGCATGCAAAGCAACACTGTGGTTAAATGAGGTGGTGCAGACATTTCTGTGCTTGGTGGCAAATGAGAGAATCCAGAGGGAGGTAGGCGAAGTGACAAGAAATGAGAAAGTTTATCATGAGGTCTCCGAGCTAATGGCTGCTCATGACTACCATTGCATAACACAGCAGTGTTGTGTTTTAGTCGCATAAAAATTACGTCAAGAGACTATTGCCCGCTTTGCTATATCGACTCCACCCACATTGAGGTGGTACTCAATTGTAACAGAAGCAAAGCAAGACCGTGCTGAGTCGAGTGGAGTCGCGCTTGAAGTAGGTAATAGTGGAAAAAGAAGCACAAGTGTGGTGCTGTGCATTATGGGAAAACTTTAGTCTTGTCTGTTTGAAGGACACTGTTCTACAAGTCTTGTGATTTGTTCATAGGCATTTTTACAAAGCTGTGCTGCCATGTTCTTGTTAGAGAGAGGAGACTTTCTACTTGTGACCCTTCCAAACAAGCCATATTTGTTTAGTATTTTAGTCCCATCAGTACACAACAACCACTTTCTGTGCTAATGCCAGTGCTGCTACCTAACTGTGATGATAGCAATCTGTTCTGTTAGCTAACAGAGGAAATTCTCATCCTGGCACCTCAGCAAGGTGCGGTGTCAGGCAACCAGCGGCTAGCTAGAACCCTGACAAAGCACCACGAGTTGGCCGTTGTTATGAAGGGGTGCCATGCAAATAAAACCGAATTCAATTACTGTAATTAATGCTAGTTTTAGTAGTATTGAATAGCTAAAAAAAATTTTAATGTTACGAACAGTGTCATTTCAGACTTAAATTTCTGGCTGTACCAATAAATGAAAGGATACTTCACTACCTTTGCTTAAGCAAAAAAAAAAAAAAGCATCAATCCGTTATATTCCAACAACAATACATTTCTTTGCATGTTAGGCTGTTGGGTCCTGTGTCCCAGCTGAATGGGGGCTTGGTCGCCTGCACTAACCCCTGTTCTTGTCTCTTCCATGTGGGGACCGATCACGTGCTGGCCCTCGCTCCTTGCGGGGGTGATTTTGTGTGGGTGAATGAGAGCTGGCAGAGGACACCGGGCTGGCCAGGTCGGCGTACATGTCATCCGAGTCCGCGCTGCGCACGGAGCTGCTGCTGGATGACGCTGATGACACAGACGACACGCTGCTCACAGTAAGTGATCTGTGCCAAGAGATGACAGGTTGCCAAGTGACAAGTCTTTACACAAAACTTAATTTCCAAACACAAAACTTAATAACTGCCATACCTGGATTTTCTGCAGGGTTTTCCGAGAGGCACAGCATGAAAGCAAGATGGGAGGGGAAAAAAAAATAGACATTAGGCTGAGTAATAAGTAAATACAAATTAATGAAGGAAAATGCAACAGATAAAATAAAGACATGATCGTAATAATAGTACTCGTTTCTTAACTGGTAAAGTGCAGTACTCTTGACTGACTGTGTGGGTGAGTACCTGGATTTTCTGGATCCAGAGGGTGACTGTGACAGGGAGTTGGATGAGGATCTAGATCTGGAGCTAGAACCAGTGTAACTGCTCCCACTTCCGCTAACACTCCCACTCACAGTTCTCCTGCAATACAAGAGACAGACCTGAGAATGCAAGAAGGTTTCTGTTTTGTTTTAATGAAATGAAAACCAGTCTAAGACGCAGCAACTTATACAGCAACATTCACATGGGGTGGCTGTAGCTAAGAGGTAGAGCAGGTCACCTAGATCCATGGCTACTCCAGTCTGCATACCAAAGTATCCTTGGGCAAGATACTAAACCCCAAATTGCTCTCCAATGTGTTCATTGTAGTGTGAATGTTAGGTAGAAAGCATTTAGGCATATAAAAAAAAGTGCTTGTGTGAATGAGTAGAAAAGGAGAAAATAGTAGAAAAGTGCTATAAAAGAATCAGTCCATTTACCATAAACAAAGGGGGGGTATGATCAGATCTCATTTATTATGGACAAAGAAGTTTATGCTCCAATTTTGGTGAGTGAACTCCTAGTATTTTTCTCTGGTGTTTTATGAGCATCAGTTACCAAATATCTGTGTCATTGTGTTGCATGCATACATTTTACTGAGGAAGCTTGCTAGCCTTAGCTAATACTTTAGAATTCCACCCTCTCATCCAAATAGGTGACATGGGACAAAGGGGCTATGCCCATCTTTTATATACAGTCTAAAGTATCGAAAATTTGAGCATCTAGTTGAGCAGTCATGGCCATCAGAAGTCCTTGTAATACTGTGATTTTTAAGCGCATATATATATATATATATATATATATATATATATTTTTTTTTTCTCTTCCCTTCCAAGATATCTCTGTACTTGACCGCATTCATCTTTCCTTCAATTGGAACCAGTCGTCCTTCCCTGCAGCTGAAAAACACCCCCATAGCATGATGCTGCCACCACCATGTTTCACTGTTTGGATTGTATTGGGCAGGTGATGAGCAGTGCCTGGTGTTCTCCACACAGACCGCTTAGAATTAACGCCAAAAGGTTCCAACTTTGTCTAGTCTGGGAGTCCTTCATGTGTTTTTTGGCAAACTCTATGCGGGATTTCATATGTCTTGTACTGAGGAGAGGCTTCCGTCGGGCCACTCTGACATAAAGCCCCGACTGGTGGAGGGCTGCAGTGATAGTTGACTTTGTGGAACTTCCTCCCATCTCCCTACTGCATCTCTGGAGCTCAGCCACAGTGATCTTTGTGTTCTTCTTTACCTCTCTCACCAAGGCTCTTCTCCAATGATTGCTCAGTTTGGCTGGATGGCCAGGTCTAGGAAGAGTTCTGGTCATCCCAAACTTCTTCCATTTAAGGATTATGGAGGCCACTGTGCTCTTAGGAATCTTGAGTGCTGCAGAAATTCTTTTGTAACCTTGGTCAGATCTGTGCCTTGCCACAGTTCTGTCTGAGAGCTCCTTGGGCAGTTCCTTCGACCTCATGATTCTCATTTGCTGTGAGCTGTGAGGTCTTATATAAACAGGTCTGTGCCTTTCCTAATCAAGTCCAATCAGTTTAATTAAAACACAGCTGGACTCCAATGAAGGAGTAGAACCATCTCAAGGAGGATCAGAAGAAATGGACAGCATGTGAGTTAAATATGAGCGTCACAACAAAGGGTCTGAATACTTCTGACAATGTGATATTTCAGTTTTTCTTTTTGAATAAATTTTTGATTTTAGCAAATGGCTGCAATGAAACAAAGACTGAAAAATTTAAAGGGGTCTGAATACTTTCTATCTCTCTCTCTCTCTATATATATATATATATATATCTATATCACTATATCTATATATATATTAGGGGTGGGACTTTAATGCCTTAATTACGATTAATTAATTAAGAGGAAATTAACCAATTAAAAATTTTAACGCATTTTAATCGCACTTTGCCCCGGAACGTTTCTCAGTGCACGAAGTCCAGGCATACAGATTATATCGACGCACGATGTCAAAAATTCAGAGGCCGCATCGTTCGAAGGACCCGCCCACGTCTTTTGCAGCCCACGAAGACCGCAAAGGCCGGAAGTGAGCGGCTAGCCTTCATATCAGCGTCGCCTGCCCTCACCTGTGCGTAGCTCATGTCGCCTAGCAACCGTGAGTGCGAAGCACATCTGTGTAAAAGCAGCTTGTTAAACAGAGAACAAACTTTTTCTCCTTTTTGTGGTTTAATTTTAAGTCTTTTATTCAAAATAAGCTGTTAAAACAAGCATAACACATTTCAGCATCAAGGAATACAGCCGAGCGAATGATTAATTTCCCACTATATTAAGTGAGACATTAATGTTGAATAAAACTATCCAGTTATGACGCTTAACTTTAATTTCAGGAGTTTGCTTATCACAGTGTAGTAGACTGGTGGGAAAATAAACAACATTTTGAAGTTTAAGCTTATGTATATTGATTCATCATCAACCAAAATTAAATATTTATCATGTTAAATATTTAAATGCGATTAAAATGCGATTAATTAATTACAAAGCTCCTAATTAATTAGATTAATTTTTTTTTAATCGAGTCCCACCCCTAATACACATATATATATATATATATATATATATATATATATATGAAACACCCATCCATCCGAGGGAAGTCAAAGGGAGGTAAGTAAACAGAATAAGTGCTGGAACTGGCTTTCCTGGATTGTTTCCATGTGTAACCCAATCAGCCCACACACTTACAGCCACCCACACTGAATGTTCTTCCCTGCCCTTTTACTGTTCTTCCTCTTTGGCTTATGTTGCTCTGCACCACACTCATGCAAACACACACACAAATTGCACAAAAGTTAGGTTTTTCCTCAAGCTGTATACCCACTCACTTGTTCACATGTGAGCTCTATGGTCTTCCCCCAAAGTGGAATACATCTGCATTATCACTTAATGATACAAAAATATGCAAACGGGAAAACAGTTCTGTTTACTGCAAATGTAATTTTTTTTTTAACAACGCCCTTCACTGTCAGTGCACTTCCTTGAAAACATGAACAAAGTAAACATGCAGGTGGGACAACATTGTGCCACCCACCTGTACAGCCTAAACTACACATGGCATCCTTAACATTTTTCTGCATGCCTAGACTACACTTTTTTTTTCTCTTTGAACATGTCTCGCCCAGCAGATTCTGCAATCAGAATCATGATCTGAATGCAATGTTGTGCCAATATAGATCTGGATAGTGTAGTGGCAACATTGCCGTCTTTGGAACAAGGGGGTTTGAATCCCAGCCCCCCCCACACACACGTACGTACGTAAAGCAGAATGGACTGGTCCTATCCAACTACCAGCCAATAACCTGCCTCAGTATAACATGGAACCTCCTGTCAGGCATAATAGCACCTAAGACGAGCAGGTACATGGCACAATACATGAGCGAGGCCCAGATAGGAATTGGCAGATAGACCAGGGGAGCAATATACGAGCAACTGGTAGACAGAGCAGTCACTCAAGACTGTAATACCAGATTGACCAACCTGTGCATTGCCTGGATTAATTACAAGAAAGCCTCTGACTTGATGCCACACACTGATCATAGAACGCTCAAAACTGTACAATTTTAACAGGAACTTCATCAAGAGCTCAATGGGAATGTGGAGAGCAGGGTATAGATACTGTGCAGATACTCCCAGGCCTCTGGTAGAAGGTCTGAGCTTGGAGGACAGAGACTGCCCACAGGGTGAGCTGGGATTTCTCTTTCGCTCATCTAGCTGGGATAGGCTGGAGCAGGGTACACCCTGTACAAGTCGCCAGCCTGTAGCACGGCCGACACAGAGAGACAGACAACCATTCACACTCATATTCCCACCTATGGGCAATTTAGAGTCACCAATTAACCTAACTCCACTAACTGCATGTCTATGGACTGTGGGAGGAAACCGGAATTCCCAGAGAAAGCCCATGCAAACGCGGGGAGAACATGCAAAATCCACACAGAAAAGCCTGGGACAAGGTGGGTTTGAAACCAGACCTTCTAGCTGTGAGACAACAGTGCAAACACCCACGCTACTGGGCTCCGTCTCACTCTCTCTATTTTTACAGTGGCCTGCAAAAGTATTCATACCCCTTGAACTTTCCCATATTTTGCCACATTACAACGACACACAAATATATTTCAATGGAATTTAATGTGAAAGGCCAACACAAAGTGGTATACAATTGTGAAGTGGAACGAAAATTATACATGATCCAAACATTTTTTACAAATAAAAAACTGAAAAGTGCCGTGTGCAAAAGTATTCAGCCCCCCCTGAGTCAATACTTTGTGGAACCACCTTTTGCTGCAATTACAGCTGCAAGTCTTTTAGGGTTTGTCTCCACCAGCTTTGCACATCTAGTGACTGAAATTTTTGCTCATTCTTCTTTGCAAAACAGCTCAAGCTCAGTCAGATTAGCTGGAGAGCGTTTGTGAACAGCAGTTTTCAGATCTTGCCACAAATTCTCGATTGGGTTTAGGTCTGGACTTTGACTGGGCCGTTCTAACACATGAATACGT
>JASGAU010408545.1:0-15270 GCA_030220045.1 Australoheros facetus
TACTATGGAGGACACAGAGAATAGAGCTGTGTTTAAATTCCCTTTCACAGTTTGTGTCCTACATAACAGATTCAAGCTGAGTGCATTCATTAGGATTAAATTTTAGATTGGAATAACGTTTCTATTCTCATGTAATATTATTTTATATTATTACAATAATGTATGATGAGGTTCAGTCAGCTTTACAGAAAGATGTCAGGTAGAAACATCCTCCAAAGAGCTACTTTTACTTTTTTACTTTTAATACATTTCAGAGCCTGTACTTTTTTACCTTAAGTAAAGAAGTTGAACCAGTACTTCAACTTTTACCAGAGTAGTTTTTAACACAAGTACTTGTACTTCTACTTAAGTACATAATGTCAGTACTTTTGCACCTCTGAATATTTGTGACTGTGAGTTCTTATTTGCTGAATCTGGACTCTGAATAATTGAACAGAAGGTCTTCCTCACAGAGAGAAGCGCAGAGTCGTACGGAGACAGGAAGAGAAAGCACAGCGTGGTGTGACTGCAGCTGACTGTAAACTCATGAGACTGATAAGATCTAAATAAAGCTTAAAGCAAACTAAACATTAAAAACTGGCATGAGTGTCCAGTGTACAGGAAAGTCAACCGATATCTTCCAGCATCGCACCACATAAGCCACACACAGTGTTTTCCATAAAGAACTATTATTTGTGTAGGTTTAAATTGGCTGATTTTATTGTATTATAATTACAGAAATATATTAACCAGATATTGTGTTTCCTGTAACATTGCAAAGTTTACCACTTCCTTCATTATAACTTACATTGCAGACTCACACACCTGATTTAGCTTCACATCTGCATCTGTGTGCAGCAGTCTGACAACAACTGTCATGTAGCAAAGCGACTCCTCAACCAGCCTGTGTTAAATAATAAAAATGTGTTGTATAATGTGTTTGCTGTCAGTTTAACAACTTCTTTTATGTTTCATTTATTAAAGCCTTTCAGATTTATTCATGTTTTTTCTCTCTGGGAATCTTTGAAAGCAATTGTAACAGTTATATTTATGAACCATACAGACTGTTTAAAAGAGCTGGCACTGTGATGTCATTGATTGGTTTCGAAAAAGTGTTTGGTGGTGGTAAAATAATAATTTGAAGGAATTAATTTAATTGAACCTCTTACACACGCACCCACACACACACACACACACACACACATTTCAACGTGAAAAATCCCCAAACTTTTCACTTTACACTTTTTTTGTAAAAAGGAATGACAAATGTTATAGGTGGGCTGTGATGTTCATGGTCAGAGTTAGGTTAAATCAAGCGTAGCAGAGATGAGTTTGAATTTAAGCTGATGTTGCTTAGATTCATTCACTGGATGCCACATTTATACCAACTATGTACAATAGAAATTAATGTGATTCTTTTCCCCATGTGGAGCCAATGAATGGTAAATGGACTAGTTTTTATACAGTGCTTTTCTACTCTTGTTGAGCACTCAAAGCCACTCCAACAAATCTCAGGGTTCCTCCACCTGCTGAATCCCACTGGAACCCCTAAAGGATCTAATGTTTCTGTGTAGATGTGGAGGCAGCCGCCCTCTATGATGTAGGTGACAGAAAATAGAGCTCATTTTAATTCCCTTTTTCTGCTTGTATCCTACATGACAGATTCAAGCTGAGTGCATTCATTACAATTAGAATTTACATTGGAATAAAATTTGTACTCCGATGTAAAAGTATTATTTGATTATTATATTAATATAGCACAGGTTTCAGTTGGCTTTGCACAGAACTAGAGGTCACCGGTGGTGAATTTATGTCACCACCAGTTACCCTGATCTTTATGAGTACTGAGACCTTTAATGGCTTTTCTAGGTGGTACCTTGGTCCTAAATTAGGATCACAGTCTTGTTATTGATTAGAGTTGACCCACAATGTTGTCTTTCATTACTAGCTGTGCAGTATGTTTAATTTTACTGTGGCTTCAGTATATTTGTTCTTTTTTTAATAGATTTTAACTTCTTGTGTCTACACTAACTTTGCTTAGAAACACATGTACAACTGCCTATCAGAGGGCTTTATACGTCCTGGGTGAGATCTTTAAAGGCGAGAGAAATGCTGTATTCACCGTTGTTCCTAGAGGCTAAAGAAAATGATGCATGGAACTTGTGGAGAGTGATGTTATAATTATTCTGTCTGTGTCCTTGTATCTCTGCGCCCTCATGAAGGCACAAGCCAATACACACTGGTGTATTTTAAATATCTGTAGGTTTGTAAATTAAAGGCCTTCACTCACGTTTTCTAACCTACCTTGAGTAACATTACTGCTGCATCTGTAATTGAAATTATTTTATAAGGTTTAGATGTTATTTCTATGCAATGCATGGTCTTCATTGTCCCTTCTCGATTTAATTATTCTCTATATCATTATCTTTCACTTAATTGTGGATTTTAATTGTACTGAAGAAATTGTTCTCCCTCAAGTCTCTATTTCCCAACTTGCATACTAAAAGATACTAAGCATTGGTTATTTTGAAAAAGTTATGCACTCTCCTAACTGTTAACATTAGCAGTGTCCAAATGGCTTGTTTATGCTGTTTTGTTGAACATTTTAACATGGCAGTCTGAGGGGATTGACTCACTTTTCCCCTCAGCTTCAGCCTTCTGATGCTCGGTCAAACCATGTGAACACTAAAGGACCTGAAACTCGAACAATGAATCAAAGCCAAGACATGCACGAAAACACAAGACTACAAAGACTGACACTGAATTCAGAGAAAAAGTATAAAGCATGAAGTAAAAACAGTAATGGACCAAGTATCACAAGACTGAACCTCATCATAAGCATAACAGTAAAGTTGAACAGGATCCAAAAATGTAATCACAAAACAACAATCCAAAAGCTGAGAAACATTACTAAATCCAGGAACCATAACATTTTCAACCACTATCTAAAAAGCCTGAACATTCCTGTTTACACAGACATAAAAGCTGCATGTACAGTCACCCAGTGCTTCAAGGCAAGCAGTGCTTTTCTAGTGAAATCTAAAATCTAGGTTTCCTGCCACAGTCCAAAGACATGCAGTTAGTGGGGTTAGGTTAAATGGTGATTCTACATTGCCCATAGGTGTGAATGTGTGTGAATGGTTCTCTGTCTCTCTGTGTTAGCCCTGTGACAGGCTGGTGACCTGTAAAGGGTGTACCCTGCCTCTCGTCCTATGACAGACACCCCGTGACCCTGACAAGTGGAAGAAAATGGATGGATGGATGGATGGATGGATGGATGGATGGATGGATGGATGGATGGATGGATGGACATTAATTAAAACATACCAAAATAAAGGAATCTCTTTCTTTTTATCTCAAACAGGCTTCTGTCATAAAGCTTCTCTCATCCCTGTTTGTGCCCATCCTTTGCATCACTGCCATCTTGTGGCCACAGTTGGCTCTGAAAGCAGAATTAATTGAACCACTGAGACCTGTATGTGGTAGGCATTTTCAATGGCGTGTCTGTGGCCTGTTACCAGCGACTGGAGCTTTTCAAGCTGAGATGAGTCCGACTACTGCTGTGTTGTCCACAAACTTCATAATGTGGGTGCTCGGGAATGTGAGTAGTCGTAAGTAAGCAGCGTGTACAGCAGAGGGCTGAGGACACTCTCCTAAGGGGAGCCAGTGTTGAGGGCGATGTGGGAAGAGGTGATGTCGTGGATTCAGACTGTCTGCTTCCTGTTTGCTAAAAAGTCCAGGACCCAGTTGCAGAGTGAGGAGCTCAGACCATGCATGTCCAGCTTGTGAACAAGTGTTTGTGGAATGATCGTGTTAAAGGCAGAGCTAAAGTCCTGTCTATGGGTGTGAGTGCTACTGGCCTATAGTCATTCAGGCATGACACAGCTGAGGTCTTAAGAACAGAGATGCTGTCTTGAAACAGGATGGGACTATTTCTTGTGAGAGTGAAGTCTTAAAGATGTTGGTCAGTACCTCAGAGAGCTGGTGTGTGCAGTCCTTCAGGACGCGCCCGGGGATGTCCAGTTCTGTTGCCTTGTGGATACTGAGCCTCTGGAATGACCTCCTGACCTTTTCAGTCGTGTGTCTGGGATGCTGTTCATCTAATGATGAGGTGAGTCGGATGGCGGGAGACTTGTTAGGTGCTTCAAAGGTGCATAAAAGTTGTTAAGAGCATCAGGTAGAGATGAATCCCTGGACCAGACAGCATATTTCCTGCTGTGGTATTGAAGTGACCCCGGATCTTCAGGGCATATGTAGCTTTGGTTCTCTTGATACCAGCATCTAGAGTTCTCCTTGCAGTTCTTAACATGAGTGATCTGATCACCTGACCCGAATGCAGAATCCAATGCTCTCAGAAGGTGTCTAACCTCTGTGTTCATTTAGGACGTCGGGTTGGGGTGAACGGCGAATGTTCTGGTGGAGGTGACATCGTCAACACACTTACTAATGTAGCTGGTGACAGCTGATGCGTACTCCTCCAGGTCCACTTCACTCCCTTTTGTTGTAGCTTCTCTAGAGATGGATGACTCAGTCCTGGAGCACAGAGGTAGCGTCAGTGGGCCACACAGTGGCTGTCCTTCATGTTGGTTTGATTGTCCTCCAGAGGGGTTTGTAGGTGGGCACGAGCAGAAAGGAAATATGATCTGAAAGTCCAAGGTGAGGGCGAAGGACTTTCAGATCAGGCTAAGTTATGTCGAATTCAGCTTTCTAAGAGTTCAGCTTTCTCAGAGCAGTGGCTGCTTGCGATGGAGCATCAACAAAGGTTGGTGTACTAACCAACCTTTTTGGTGTTTTTGGGGTACTAACACACTGTCTTTCCTGACTTGTTCTTGCTGTGATGCTGGGCATTTTAACATGGCAGTCTGTGAGAGACTCATTTTGGAAACAGCCTCAAGCTGCCACAAAGAGGAACTACTTTTGGACCTAAAGTGGTCTGTTGGTATAATTTCCACCTTTCTCATTCTGCAAACTGCACATCCTCACTTCCTCTCCTCCACTCTTCTTTTTCAGGACATTACCTTATTGGTCCAGATAACCAACCAGGTGTAGCATGCACATTTGAACACATACTTTTATCTGGGTGTCAAACATTTAACCTTTTTGAGATAATGGACAGAAATGTGTGCTTTCAGTTTTTGACAGGACTCAAGGAATAATTCTGAAGAAAGGGGACAAGCAGAATGTTTCAGTCATGTTTAACTGTTTAATCCAAACCCGGTAATGCAATCTATACTGTACACACACACACACACACACACACACACACACACACACACACACACACACACACACACACACTTTATGTGACTTTATTTTTGTGGATATTACACAGGAGTGATTCTAAGCTCAACATATTCAAAGGTTCAAGATAAGAATGATGGAACATGTCTGCAGATCTGTATCTTATTTTATTGCAGTCAGATTGTAATACAGTGCTGTAAATAAGATGGGTCACATTTAAAGGATTTTGACATTTTTGCAACAAAATGTGTCGTTCATCACATCAAATGTAGTCTTCTTTATTGTAGAAGAAGATTCTGAAACAGCAAATCTGACAACTCTGATCCTGAGCAGTGACTGTTGCTCTCACTAAGTTCATCATTTAATTTGTTGTCACAATTAAACTTCAGACAGGTACTGCTCCAAGACTAGCTCCTTTATTTTCATGTTTCTTTTCTTCTCTAAAGTTTTGTGTATCATGAGAACATCAAAAATTAGCATAAATGCAATTTAGAGGTAAACAACAGATCTGATGTGCTGTTTGAGAGGCAGGAATTACAGCTATAGTTAGTGGGGCTGATCTCTGCTAACTGGAGTCAGTGAGCTGGACCTCTCTGCTGTTGGTGCCTTTTAGAGCATTTTTAATAGAATTATCTGACCAACAATATGCAGTCACAAAGAATACCAGGCTGCAGCACATGAAAACTCATTCAATAGTAATGTGCATTAACCTGCATATTAACCTTAATTTTGCCTTTATTTGATAACCCAGCAAAGAGTGGAGAGGAAAGATGCACAGCAAAGGGCTTCAGGACAGAGTTGAACCCAAACTGCTGCATTTAGCTTTGCAGGATATGGCTGCATGTTCACTCTGTGATCTAAACAGACCAGCTACAGAAATGTTTTATCAATTTGACTGTCTGAATTTTAAAACCAGACTAAAGTATCTTTGTGAAAGCACTCACAGCTGTATTTCCTCTTTGTACTGTTCAGTGTTGAACTGTGTGATGGATTTTAAAATGGGATATGATCCAACATCTCTACTGTCTTCCTCAAATTTAGGAATGGAGGTTTGAAATGCAGGTTGTAAAATCAAGTCAAGGGTCCTTCCATCCATCTTCTTCCACTTATTCTTTTCAGCATCACGGGAGGGCTGGACACTATCACTACACAGATTCAGGTGGATTTGAACCTAGGACCATCTTGCTGTGAGGCACCGGTGCTAACCACCACACAGCCCTTGTTTACATAGAGTTTGTTATTATAATTCATTCAAAGAATGAAGTGTATTCTCAGAATGAGCTTGCTGTAAATTCTTCCTTTAAGTCCGATCTTTTCCCTGAAGCTAACATCTTACTTTTTTTTTGACACGATGCTGTTATGATGACCTGATTTATAGTCTCAATAATTTAGTTTAAGAACACCCTGATTGGCAGAATCTGGGCTCTGATGACCTGAATAGCAGTGATCTTCTGTCCCAGAGTGAAAGCAGGAGTATCACAGAGAGCTGATTCTAGCACCACAGTGACTAACCTTTGCACCGCTGTCCCAGCAGGCATGTGGTTTCTTTTACATTTTCGATCACTTCCTGTCCATTGTTGTGGTAACAATCTAAAAGTGCAGATGCATCAGTAAATCATCTGTTTGTGTGTCTTCATTAAGTGTTTATGTGTCTGCATGACAAGCCAGCTGAAGAAGTCGCTGTGATCCAAGACAGCAACAATATTTCAAACTCTAAATTCTTCAAATGAGGAACTTGTTTGTTTAAAGTATATTTAGTGAATCTGATTTTGGAGTAAACTAAAAGAACTTCAGAGTCTGTCCAAATAAGAATTCCTCTGCTCTACACATGAAAAGCATAAACCTGACAAAATTAAAACTGGTTGCTGCATTCTTCAAGGTTATCTTTATGGATGATCTGACTCTATTTCCAAGAGTGTTAATGTGGAATTCTACTGTGATTTCCTGAGACACCTGTGGGAGAATATTCAGTGTAAAACACCTTGTTTGTAGTGGGCAGAGTTGATGAACTGTTTCATCAAAGATTTATCATTCTCTAAGTGAATAATTGTGATCTTTGTCTCTTGTGTTTCCTTTGTGAATGAGATGTAACAATTTGAAGTAGTTAATGTAAGCGACCTCAGGCGACTGTTTGTTATTTGGTGCTATACTGTATAAATAAACGTGAATTGAATTTAATATGGAGACTAAAATATAAAATTAAGGGTCACACATTTTGTGGGTGTGATTTTTCTGTCACAGATGTACAACAGATAAAGATACTAAAAACCACGCCTCCTCAGACCATCGTATGAGAGGTTAGTGGAGAGCGCCATTTCAGGGACATCATGTGCATGATGAGGAACTTTGACTGGCTCACAGTTTTACTCCACTGCAGCCTCAGTAAGAAGTTTTACTCCAGAAAACCAGCTGATTCTAATGATTAAGATTCTGCTGCTTCATAATATTATCCTGTTTGTTTTTTGCGCGTTTCAGGTTGGATCTCTGTTTCAGTCTCGGATTCTCAGACGCTGGAGGTTCAGTCTGGAGAAGAAGTCACACTATTGTGCTCCAACTTTTCCAGTTCTCCCACACAGATATTCTGGTTCAGAGTGACCAAAGGATCCAGAGTCCACTGCATCACCTCTTTGTTCAAGCCTCATGAACAGGTTTCATTCTGTACTGGATTTGAAAATGGAAACTTTGAGATGAGCACCAACATATCCACTGTCTTTCTCAAAATCAAACAAGTGGATTTATTGGACTCTGGACTGTATTTCTGTGGATGGAAGTTCAGCAACAATCCAGTGATGATTGATGCAACATATTTAGTGGTCCAAGGTAACAATTGTATCTACATTTCTTTTGTTGAATTTCATGAAAATACAAATCAAAGTTGAGATTTTAGATTCTTCGGATCATCTAAATGTAAAATTCTGTGTCACTGTTATTTAACTCATTTATCTTCCTCACAGACGTGTTTGAAAGGTTTACCAGTGTGGTGAATGTGATCCTGGCTGTTCTGACTAGTCTCCTCATTGCAGTCACTGTTTGTCTGGCTGTTAAAATCAAAAAGCTGCAAAAAGGTATTTTTGCTTCAAAAGATTTTCACACCCCCTTTTCTAATGCTCAAAAAAAAAACACTGTTTTCTATTTTAAAATCCTTCAACAGCAGGATTATTAACATTATAACTCAGCTGATGACATAAATTGTTTCTGCACTTTGCAGTAGCTCACACTGAAGAACACAATCCACAGCAAGAAGAGGTGAAGTGTTTCATTTTGTGTCCTTCATAAGTTACAATCTGCTTCACTCTTTGTCAGTCAATCGTATTTTCTTTTGCTCACCGAGCAGCGAGACTGACAGTTCGTTTATTCACAGAGGCAGAGCTCAGAACACCTGGACTATGCAGCTGTGACATTTCATCCAAAAAGAGAAACTCACCACAGGCCTGCATCAGACAGAGAAGTGGACCCAAATGTCATTTATTCATCCACTAGATAGACTGAGAAAGCACCTGGAACTGCATTGAACTGAAGCTTTATTATTGATCTGCTCATTTTTGTTTAGTGGATGCATCATCCCTTCATGCCATCGCTGTCGAGCTGTCAAGTCACAAGCTGAAAAAAGTCCAACTTTGTGACAGATTTGGGTAAGACCTTGTATGTGAGGGGAATCATTTTAAATTCTATTATAGATTTAACAGGGAGCCAACGAAGAGAAGCCAATATGGGAGAAATCTGCTCTCTCTTTCTAGTCTCTGTCAGTACTCTAGCTGCAGCATTTTGGATCAGCTGAAGGCTTTTCAGGGAGCTTTTAGGACAGCCTGATAATAATGAATTACAATAGTCCAGCCTAGAAGTAATGAATACATGAATTAGATTTTCAGCATCACACTGGCCTATATATCATGTATCCATCTGAGAGCAGAAGAGCAGAGTTGAGTACAGTGTTTCACCATGTAGGATGCAGTAAAAACACCAACAGTGATATAAAATCTGCTGCGAGTGGGCTGGAGGTTTACACCAGAGCAGCTTCAAGTTCAGCTGTCATTTAAAGCAGTGAATTAAAATGCTTTTTCTCTCAGGCCTCAAGCATCAAATAGTAAACATCTCCTTTTTTTTCTTCAGAAAAATACATCATAGTATAGCCTGAATACAACTGCTGAACTGTGAAGTCTTTATTTTGAAGTCCCAAAAGTTGCCATTTTGCATTAACTCCTATATAGATACGATGGTACAGAAAGATGGGACAGTGGTCCAGGACTGTGAACATTTTTACAGTCATTTCGCTCTCAAAACTCTGTAAAACAAAGACACAGGAAGAACATGCAAACTCCACACAGAGGCCTGGACAGAATCAAACCCAACCCTTCGAGGTGTCATTCGAGCTGTGAGGCAGGAGTGCTAACAACCACACCACCGTGGTGTCCACTTAAAACGATGAAAGGCCTTTAAAAGTGTTGTCTCATAAAAGTTGCCAACATCTTACTATTTAAAGGCCAAACATGTCATGTGTCTCTTTGTAGTAAGTCGGTTTCTTCCTAATAAATAATATGTGATTGTGACAAACAAAAAAACATTGATGCTGAATGGAAATATATCTGGACTATCAGGAAAAGGCATTTGGCACATGTCATAATAATAATATGCTGCTGCTGCTGATATTTAGTAGTAGTAGTAGTATCATCATTGTTACTGTTGTTGTCATCATCATTTCAATTGTTGTAATGAAAGAATTTCTTGAATATCAATAAAATGTTTCTCTTTCATCCATTCTCATTTTCACAGAACTCTAAAAGCTGACACACAATCATCAATTGCAGCATGAAACAAACACATTCAGTGTGACCAGAGCACTACATCACAAGTGGATTAAAAAGTGGATGAATTAATTTAAGAAACACAGTGTACAATATGAATTTATTTCAGAAATGCAAGTTTATATTTATTTATTAAAGTTACATTGTTGATGGGGAGGCTAATTCACTTCTGACTCATTTAAGGTTAACAACCTGTCCTTGCATGCTCACATTGATCAGAACAGAGACTGGTGCAACTGCTGACTGTTTACCACAACAGAACCAGTGGTTGTTTGAACTCTCTAAATATAGTCCTTTGCATAGAGTTGCCTGTATAATAGTGCATCTGCAGTGTTGAGGCATCAGTTTCATGTCAACCACTAAAACATGTGAAAACATTCTGACAGGAAGCATTCACTACATGTGGCAGATTGAGCAGATCACAGCAGAGTCGTGCCAGAAGCAGTTACATCCACGTCCACTGTGATATGAACTCATTCTCAGCATTAAGTACATTAGCATTAGCTACTGGTTGTTCCCAGTCATGGTAAGAGTTGAAATGTCCAACTTTATTTTTTCATGACTTTATATTCACCAGGGTTACAATATAGGCATGTGTACAAAGGCATGTGTCCCATTAAGAGTAGAATGGGAGGCAGAGCCTTCAGCTTTCAGGCCCCTCTTCTTTGGAACCAGCTCCCAGCTTGGATTAAGGAGACAGACACCCTCTTTATTTTAAGATTAGGCTTAAAACTTTCCTTTTTGATCAAGCTTATAGTTAGAGCTGGATCAGGTGACCCTGAACCATCCCTTAGTTATGCTGCTATAGGCCTAGGCTGTTGTTGTAATGTACTGTTTCTTTTCATTCACCTTATTTATTTTGTTTATATTCCACTCGGCATTTAATCATTAATTGTTATTAATCTCTGGCTCTCTTCCACAGCATGTCTTTTCTCTCCCCTCAGCCCCAACCAGTCACAGCAGATGACTGCCCCTCCCTGAGCCTGGTTCTGCTGGAGGTTTCTTCCTGTTAAAAGGGAGTTTTTCCTTCCCACTGTCACCAAGTGCTTGCTCATAGAAGGTCATTTTGACTGTTGGGTTTTCTCTGTATTATTGTAGGGTGTTTACCCACAATACAAAGCACCTTGAGGCGTCTGTTTGTTGTGATTTCGTGCTATATAAATAAAATTGAATTGAATTGAATATGTATCATTTAAACCTGATGATTTAAAGTGACACATGATACTGATTCACAGCAGTTTATACTTCCTAACTGGACAGACTGAGATCACTGAAGTTTAACTGACTTTGCATTAATACTGCAACGAGCAAGTGTTCCCTTTTCCATCCATACTAATTTTGTACATATAAAGCTACAGCTGCCTCACTCTTCAGTAGCACAGTAGTATTAAGTACAAGGATCAATTCCACCACAGGACCATACGTTTTCTTTGGTGGATCTTCTCTTTGCATGTATGGACACTGTTAGTGTCCTATTTCAAACTCTACTGTATTGTTATTTAACACTGCCTCCCATATTGGTAATCATGCAAATTCCAAAACACCTGACTTCACTGTGTCAGCACCATTCCTCACTATTTCTGACCTCATTTCAGCTCTGCCTTTATCGTCAAATTCAAGGGTTCATTCACGAGCCTGGAGATGTTCTGTGAGCTCATCGGTTGTAATTTAAACTCTAAGCACACTGAGGGTAACCAGTGGGCCTTCACGGCCTGCAGTGCAGAGCTGCAACATGAAAAGGAGGGCTTGGATGTTCTGAACAGGGCAAAAACAACATAGTTGATAAGTGCTGTTTGTGATTCTGCTCCTTCCTTCCTTCCTTCCTTCCTTCTGGTTGTGATGACCGCAGCTCAGCAGCGCCCCCCTTGATTCAGTGATGAGGATGTCAAACATGATGGCTAATGCAGTCTGTAAACTAAACTGAAGTGCTGCTGTTCAGTATGGGAGAACTTAGTCACCGGTGCTGTCTTTGCTCGTGCTCTAACTTTAGCTTCTTTGATTGTTTGTTTTCTATTTTATTACTGCCTAAAAGGGTGGTGGGGGAGGACTGGAAGGGGAAACACGTTCTGTCAGAGATTTTGTAAGCCCACTGGAAGGAAAATGTGCACAATGTGAATCATAAAACAACTAACTGGGGTGTGCTGCCTGAGGATCAGTGCTGTGGACCAGATGAGTGGCAGTAGCTGTGGACACTGGACAAAGACTCACAGCCTTAAATTTAGGAGTCACAACAAGAGACTATGATCTGTGAGAAAATAAGGAAATCAAAGGCATCTTTCTATTAACAGTGTTCAGCTGACGGACAGCCGGCTGATGCGTCTGCAGGGGGACGGATGTGTCCATGTGAAGCCTTTTGTACTCACTTGTGTGTGTAAGGAGGCATTGAGGGGTTGTGAAGTTAACCTCACTACAGCACAGCTACAACGGAGGAGAGAACAGAAACGAGATGTTTCATTTGCCTCTGTTCTTTCTCCTGGTCTGTTTTATAAGCTGACACGGGCGCCATTGTGGCAGATTACGTGCTCACTCTGATGTAACTGGACAGAAAAGAAAATACCAAACTGGGCATCAGGATGAAGACAAAACATCTGGAGGAGGATCAGAACTGTACATTTTTAAGTTTAAGAAAAAACAGACAAAATTTTGGTAAAGTTTCTTGTTTATTTTTTGGTTTTGGTTTTTTGAGTGAATGAATGATATGCTTGTTTTGTGATGGCTAAAGACAACAGGTGCAGTTTGTAAAATGAAAATGAAAAAAATAATCAGCCATTAGCTCAAGGGTTCAAATTAGTTAATCCTTCCCACTGATCAGTTTGCATTTATGTTTATTTTGTCATGGTGTTGCTTGTTATCATGTGACCATCCATAACGGGAACGTCGCTGCAGCAGAAGTCATCTCCACTGAAGCCCCCTCACAAAAAAGAGATGCTGTTTGTTAGCATTTGCTGGTTTTCAGAGAGAAACACATTTTCTGTGCGTTTCACGTCTATTGTCTCATTTTCCAGCCTTAGCCAGCTTTTATTTTGAATTCTACCTTGCGATCCAAGAAGATTCTGTGCTGAATGATCCCAAACACACTGTCAACACAGTAAAAGCAGATGACTGCCCCTCCCTGAGCCTGGTTCTGCCGGAGGTTTCTTCCTGTTAAAAGGGAGTTTTTCCTTCCCACTGTCACCAATTTCTTCCTCATAGGGGGTCGTTTTGACTGTTGGGTTTTCTCTGTATTACAGTACAAAGCACCTTGAGGCGACTGTTTGTTGTGATTTGGTGCTATATAAATTGAATTGAATTGAATTGAAAAATTGAATTAAAAGCATACCTGCATAGATAAGCATGACTATTCTGCAATGAGTCCAAACACATCACTGTTTACTGACTTTGTAGCTGCAACTCAACATCAGAGTCAAACAGAAAATCAAGAGAGCTGAGCAGCAGTCACCTGAGTCCAAGTTTACTGAGTCCAGAGGTCCCTCTAAGCCAGATGCTGAGTGACAGCAGCTGGACATGATTCACTGTAATGTAGAGATGAGCTGATGAGATGATCCTCACAGCTGAGAAGGGAAGAGCTGTGAGGAATGAATACTGTTCACATGAACTATAAATAAAATATGTTATTATTATTATTCGTGACAAACAGCAGAAATCTTGTGCTGTTGTTGCAGTCACACTGAAACACAAACTACATTTCTTTCAGTGAATGCATGCTCCATGGTGACCCTGCTGTTTTATAACTAACAAATCTGTAATCAGTTGAAGGCCGTTGCATGAAGCCACCTCTGTTTATTTGAGCATGAACACCTGCACATCCAGACCCTTCAGTGCTGAGTGCTGTAAGTTCAAAGTTTAGGCTCTGGTGTCAACACAACCTCATGACCACTAGATGGCAGCAAAGTCAAGATCACAGCTTTCTTAGCCCATAGAAGACGAGTCATGATAAAAAATTAAAGCTGAAGCTGAATTTTAAAATGATAGCAAAATGTTTTGTGGTATGAAAATAGAATGAAACACAGTTACATTATATTATCTTTCTTGTGTTGTCTTGATCTTTATTTGTCTTTCAAACCTGGATTGTAAACTGTGGAAGGGTGAGAATATTTCTTGGAGCTGTCACGTTGGCAGGTATTACATTATGCAGCAATCATACTCATATGCGTATATTGGGTTGATATCAGGGCTTAAAGAAATTACTTTTGACTGTACTTTTGAGCATGTATAAGTATTCCTGTTGAAGAATCTTATCATACTTATTATCTTATTGCATATAATGTGTATGGTTTTGTATTACATTCACTTTTTAGCCCATTGTCTAGTCGTGCTAGACATTCCTTTCCTCAGTATTTTTACAAGCCCTCTGTTACACCAACAATACCAACAAATCTGACTATGACCAAGTGTGTTTTATAGTCTATGTTGTATAAATATATTTGAGAGACTCAGTTCTCATCAAGAGGAAAATACTGCTATTTCAGACCTAATGGAATTATGGGAGTGTGCTTATCTGACTACACCTGTGCTAATTTATGACTTACAGGCACATGGTACACAGCAGACAAGAACCTTGGAATGAGCCCAGACCTCCCACTCCACTCCTCAGTCCTCCTCAAACCAAAAAGCTCACTCATGAAACAACATAGTGATTAGATCATTGGAGAAACAATTTTCAAATATGTGAGTATATGTTAGATTTGTTTAGCTAATGAGTGCACGTGTACATGTGGGTGAGCCACTTGTCTAATAACGGTTTAATAACGGTCTCAGCAGCAGTACCTGCCCTCTCTTCTGTGTGTTTCCTCCTCACAGAGTTCCCAGAGAGAGAAAAGCGGCGGGAGCGAGGAGCTTGTGTTTGGCCTGTCTGTTTGTGTGATTCGGACCCATGACTGTCTGTGAGAGCAGTTGTTTGTGGACTTACCATTCAGTGGAGATGGAACCTGCAAATTTAGAAACCTTGCCCTGTTTGACCTGAACTGTCCAAACTTGTAAATAAACCTTTAAACTTTCAGTACGAGTCTGCGTTGTGAGTCCCCTTGCTTGCTGAGTGATGACACCTTCACCATTGTCAGCCTCCAGACAAGCCACCCAAAGTGACACCTCGCTCTGCCGATGTTGGTTGTCAGAGGGCTTGCTTCGTTGCCACGGACACCCTCTCTATTTTTAAGATTAGCCTCAAAACTTTACTTTTTCCTAGAACTCTGAATTAGGGCTGGATCACGTGACTTAGAATTTATCCTATAGTAATACTGCAATTGGC
>JASGAU010408547.1:0-39023 GCA_030220045.1 Australoheros facetus
ATATATATATATATATATATATATAAAAACACACCGTTTCTGCTCTTACTGAGCACTCAAAACACTTTTTTACAGCAAGGCATGTTCACCCATTCACATGCACATCAGGGGCAGTTTGGGGTTCAGTATTTTTGCTCGGGGACACTCAAACGCGTGGACTCAGAGAGCCACCAACCTTCGGATTAGTCTGTGACAAACTATTACATATAAGTGTTTACAAAATAGTCAAAACCTTTCAAATGTAACTTTTAAATATAATTCTGCTGCCATAAAAATAAAAGTGGGGAAAGAATCTCTGGAACAAGCAGATACAGTCTGATGCTGATAAGATTGTGAAAGAAGTATTTGAAATAAAATGCTTTAAATGAGACTGGCATCAATGACTTTTTAATACAGATTTTATGTATGTTTATTCAACATGAGTGTTTAAGTTTTATATGTATGATTTAGAGTGCTTTTTACTCTATATAAACTCACTTAGGTACACCTGTTAAACTGTTTGGCTGATCAGATATTTGCACTAACAATCACACGGTAGCAACCCTGAGGGTTTTTGGCATGTAGACATGATCAAGCCGACCAATTGAAGTTCAAATCAAGCATCAGAATAAGGAAGAAATGTGATTTAAGTGATTTTGATCGTGACATGGTTGTTGGTGCCAGGCGAGCCAGTCTGAGTATTTGAGAAACTGCTGATCTTCTGGGATTTTCCTACACAACCGTCTCCAAAAAATATCCAGTGAGCTGCAGTTCTCTTTTTGATGTCAGAGTTCAGAGCAGAATATCCAGACTGCTTTGAGCTAATATGAGGGCAACAGTAACACAAGTAATCACTTGTTACAGCCAAGTTATACAGAAGAGCATCTCTTAACACACAAACCTTGAAGCAGATAAAGGAGCAGCAGAGGACCACACCTGGTTCCACCCCTGTCAGATAAGAACAGGAAACTGAGGCTACAATTAACACAGGCTCACCAAAATTGGACAAAAAACAATTGGAAATATTTGATGTAAACAACTTGAAAACATCCTGCTTTGCATCAGTGGTTGAGGCTGGTGGTGGTGATGGCGTAATGGTGTGGGGAATATTTTCTTGTCATAATTTGGGCCCCTTAGCATTGTTGAGCATCATTTAAACACTATTGAGTATTCCCGCTGACCATGTCCATCTATTTATGACCATAGTACTTCCAGCAAGGTAACTCACCATGCCACAAAACTCAAATCATCTCAAACTGGTTTCTTCAACATGGCAGTGAGTTCACTGTACTCAAATGGCCTCCACAGTCACCAGATCTCAATCCAGTAAAGCACCTTTGGGATGTGGTGGAACAGGAGATTCTCATCACGGATGTGCAGTTGACAAATCTGCAGCAACTGTGTGACGCTGTCATGTCTATATGGACCAAAATCTCTGAGGAATGTTTCCAGCATCTTGTTGAATCTGTGCCATGAAGGTAAAAGATGGGCCAACCCAGAACTAGTAAGGTGTACTTAATGAAGTGTCTGGTGATTTGACAACTTTAGGATTTCATCCATTTAAAATGTATGTATAAAACAAATGTCTGGCCTATATTATTACAATACAGCAATACATAAAATGGCACAGTTTTGTCCCAATCGCCAGCCTTGATAGCCGGGGATTGGTCCGCCAAGCTTCGGCACTTGGTGTTCGGGTATGTCCTACTGGAAGGAGGCCCAGAATAAGTTGGGGGATGTGGCTGGAGAGAGGCAGGTCTGGGTTTCTCTGCTTAGGCTGTTGCCCCCACTATCCTGCCCCGGATAAATAAATCAATAAATAGATGGATGGATGGATGGCAGTTTTGACCAACAACATGAAAGCTGTTATTACATGTTAATTCCCCCAAATACTATGGATCGTACAGTTTTTAATTCATACTTTTGCCATGAAGATATTGCATACAAGTGGGACTGCACAGCATGCTGGCTTTACCTTTCAAAAGTCAGCTCTGAAGGACAGACACTTTACTAAAGGCAAGTTTTCATCCACTGACTTTGAGGAAAGCAGGAAAGACTGTCATCATGAGGCTAGTCGCAGGTTAGCACATCTCTCTTTTGCTGCCCACCTTGGAGTTTGAATAAAGGGGAAATTCCGAGTCACCAAAAAGCTGAAACTGGAGTATGATGAAAACAGCCATAAAAAAGGAACTAGCGACACTAAAAACTCACTTCACTTGGGTGAAGCTGTGATCAGTTATTACAGTTTTTTTTATTTTGCATTATTTTTTACTCTTTTTTTGTTCAGAATTTTTTGTTTTCCATTCAGTTTAGTTTTATTCTTAAAAATGTTTTTATTATTATTATTATTATTATTACATTACTATAGTTGTGGTTTATTTTGTTTTAGTTAATTACTTTAGCTTCATTACTTTAAGTTGAATGGATGTTTGTAGGGGAAAAATGTCTAGGGTCATACTGACCTATTTCATTAAATAGGTCATTATCTTCATCTTGGATCGTCTTTATTGTTATAACTGATTTAAAAACAATTTTAATGAGTGCATGTGCGTGCCAGAAAAACAGCTGTGTTGCGTTGTGTCTATTTGAGGCTCTACTGCCCCTCTATGGCGGCAAACACAAACTGCACTCTGTGCGTGACCCCTTCGTAACCATGACAACGGTCGAAAACACTCGCCGTGTCTAACATCTAACTGTTAACAGCACTAATCGGTTTATTTAATCGACAGGGGAAATTATTCATTCCTCTATTCTATAATATCATCTCGACCATAATGGATACATCGGTAATTCTTCCCGTCGAAGCAGAGGCCTTTATCCAGAGTCTGGAAACTTTCTCCCTCAAGGAAGTGGGCTCAGACAGGTGAGATGACCCAGCTAACTGAATTAGGTTAGCTAGTAGAGCAGGTGTAACGTGATCGATTATGTGTTATAGATTAGCAGAGACTATGCTGTTTTACCAGAGATGATTTAAGAAGTTGAAACATCCTTTCTTACTTACACAGTACATTATATACTGTGTATGTTTTAAACACTTTAATGTTTATTTTTAGCTTGTAAGTGATATTTAAAGGAACTTACTGAAAGGAATCCTCTCTAAAATATAGCAAAAAAGCTCAGATCAAAGCTCTCAATACTACAAATTAAACAGCTGAGATAGATCAGCACATCAGATGCAGACATAATGTCTGCATCTGCATGATTACTAAATTAGGCCGATAACATTTTTGCTGTGAACCCATGCAGAGTGCAGGCTTGAGCATTGGAGGGGGCAATTACCCAGGTCATTTCAAGCTTCAGACACTTCTTGCTTTATGCTGATGGTTTTGTCCATCAGTTGGTAAATTTTCTGCATCAATTTCTAAATCAGGCATCAGGTAACAATTCAGCATATGTACTGGATCATCAAGGTACAGACCTCTGGACATATACAAAATCAAAAATCAGTATGTATGTCACTAGGAAATGACAAGTAACCATCACAATACAACTCCAATCTTAAAGGATTTAATATTAAATGGAAAATGTAGCAGCTAGAGCTTTTTTAAATTACTTAAATGAAGTACCTGGTATGTACAACGGGATTTGTATGTCCAGGCAAAGCAACGAGCTTTAAGCCCTGCAGCTTCCCAGCTTCGGCCAAGTGCTGGTTGTAGGTAGTCTAGGCTGTTTCCAGTAAAGACCCTGTGACACTTAGGCATCACAGCTGTGCGGTCTCCCTGCTGTGATCTCCTTCCTGTCTCATGCTGTCTTGTCGTCATCCTTTGATCTACAGTGGGTTCTGAGTGTCTGTCTGCTTCTCTTCCTCTCCTCCTTCTTTTCCTCCTTTCTTAAGCCTAGTGAATTCAATCAAATATATCATTCTGTTATTGTAAAATAGTTTCAAGATATCAAGTGCAACTTGGATGGGCCCCCAAGTGGTATGGACCCCTGGGCCCATCCCCATTGGATAATCCAGCCCAGATAAATTGGAATATAATACAATAAGACTCTCAGCTATTCTTTATTATTTTCAAACACTTATTGTTTAGCTTAATTAATTAATATTAATATTATCCTCATAGAGTCAATACACACACACACAAGAACACACAAGTTTTCTGCTTTGTTTCAGACAGCGAGTAAAGCTGACTTAGTGCCCCATAGCCTGACTCCCTCCTTCTTTTCCCCTTTTAGCTCCTTTGTGGTTATCAGCCTGTCTGCCTGTGTATGGCGCTATAAGAGAGACTATGCACTTGTTGACTGAGGTCACAATACTCTTTGTCTGTGTGAATATGTGTGTGGGTCCCCTGTCTTCCCCCCAAAATCTTCCCATATAAAGAAACTTGCCAGTAAATGTCAGTGTGGTCGAGTCGAAAAAGAATCACATTTAGGATGCTACGACTCGTGACCTGTTCCTATTTTCTGCACTTCTTCTTTCCATCATTTTAATAGAGGTGGATTTGCTGTCAGAACTTTGTTCCTCAATTCTGCTTGTTTTTTATGGTTTCTTTCTCCTTTTTTTTATGAATAGAAAACTGGCCTTTTCAGTGGTTTGCATCTTGTGGTGAATCCCCCTGATGCTCTGATCTTGTAGTCATCTCTTGATCTTTAATAAGGAAGCATGTACATCTGTATCCTGTAACTGTTCAGCCACCTACCACGGATATCACTCTGAAAGATTTTTGTTATTTTTTACCCACATTATTACATTCTTCACTTGCATGATCACTTTTTTACTCCTCATATTAAGTCTTAAGACATTTTGTTCTTGACTGGCTTTCAAAAAGGACACATCTGCCAAAAACACACTGAGCTGCCAATTACCTTTGAGCCTTGGAAGTTATGGTGTCAGAAGAGCTCAGTTTGCAACACAGTTCTTGAAATAATACAGATTACAACCAACACAGATCAAAACTGAGACTATAATTTGTGTAATTGGCGGCGCTTCGGTGTAGTATCTGTTGTTTCAAATCGAATGCATTGAAGCAGAGAGCCCAATAATATGTGTCTTTTCAAATACTTGATGTCTGGACTGCATCATCTCTTTAGGATGAGACAATGCAGTTCAGACTGATAAGAAACTGTATGAAAAACATTTAAATCAGTGGTTTATAGTTCATTATAATAAAGGCTTTGGGTCTCAATTTAAAGGAACTGAGAGTCAGAGCTGACTTTTTTTAGAGCTAACTTAAGATGTTTGTCATGGTCCTGGGATTGTATTTCATTTAGTTTTGGTTCTTGTTTTGGTTTATTCTTTCTTCTCATGTTTCTTCTGTCCTCGTTTGCCTACCTGTACCAGCTCATGTGCGGCTTTTCACTTGTCGGTTTCCTTTTCCATCAGTTTGGTGTCTTTATCACTGGGCTTTGTGCTGCACCTTTTGTTCACATTTTTATTAATCAATAAAGCTTGTTTTGCACACAGAGATTGTGCGTTCTGCTTTTGGGTCCTCTCCTCATTATGTTCTGACAATATCTGGTGTAGCTTCATGTTTAAATAAGTCGCTAAGGACAGAAATTAGACCACCTGAGAGGTCTGGGTGGTTCTGTAATGATTTTTTTTTCTCTTTGTGTGTTAACAGGTGGTTCAGGCAGCATGAATATATTGAGAAACTTAACATACAGGCAATACTGAATGCCTCTGCCATGCACGATGAGTTTGTCAAGGACCTCCTGGTGTCATTTGGAAAGGTGACCGTCACCACTGCACATACACGATACAAAAATGTCAGGGGCTTTTAGACAAGCCCTGCAGTTGTGTGAGAATTGTCTTGAAGTGAGTGATTCCGTTCCCTTTGTAGATTCCCATCCTGGTCAATGAGATGATCCTTGTCGAGGTGTGGAAGCAAAAAGTGTTTCCCATCTTATGCCAGCTGCAGGACTTCAGTCCCGAGAACACTTTTCCTCTTTACATGGTGGTGAGTGTTACATGAGATATTAAATGATCAGCTCGCATTGGTCTTTTTTCATGTGTTCTGTTATATGTCCTTTCTAGATCCACCACGAAGCCACAATCATAAACCTACTTGAAACCATAATGTTTCACAAGGTCAGTAAGAACTCAAATATCCCTAATTTTTTATATATTTTTATTCATGTTTTAAGTTTCTTATAACATTTCACACAGCATGACAGCACAGACTCTGTTCTCTCCAAACATCGTTGTAAATTAAGCATCATAAAAAAGGTTGAGGCGGTTGTGTCTTGTTGTGCAGGATTCATGTGATGCAGCTGATGACTCTGTTCTTGATTTGGTGGATTACTGCCACCGTAAACTCACCCTGCTGGCAAGCAAAGCGATCAGGGATGTTTCTGTGACCTATGACCAAGGCAAACAAATACCCTCTATAGAGGTGAGAGTTTGTAGGGGTTTTTTTCAGCTTGACACATTTGCAGATGTCTTTCTCGAATTGACTGTGATTACACAGGCTGTTTGTTTTGTTTTTTGAAGGAGCTGCAGGTGCAGAGTTCAGCTTTGGAGTTTGAAATCTCCCTGAAAGCTGTGTCAGTGCTGCGCTACATTACAGACCACGCCGGGAGGTACGGCGCCTGGGGATTTACTTGTTTTAGAGGAAATGAGCACAGTATTGCACTGAGAAACAGACTGCAGCTGACAAAATGAATGTGGTTTCTGTTTCTTTGCAGCATCAGTGTTATCAATCGGATGCTGTGCATACATAACCTGCCTTGTGTGCTGGTTCAGCTGATTGACCGCTGCCCCTGGAGTCGCTCCAGAGAAGGTATCATAAAGAAAATAAGGAAACCAGCTAGTCACATTGCTTTTTGTGTTTATTTTTTAAAAAAAAGTGCAATTAATAGAGAGCTTGAAAGGTGCCTGTAGATGGACTTTGGAGGCCCGCTGGCCAGATAAAACTGTGTTGTTTACCTCAGCTGCTTAATTATCACAATCATGAGAGTGGTGCTGATCTGCTAATCTTACTCACTAGGGAAACAAGTGTTTTATCTAATAGGCCATGCTATTTATGCTATGATTTTTTGCTTGTTACAGGCATGAGCATTGCCCATCTTTTGTTGGATTTCCATCTTTTTTTTTTATCAGTAATCCACCTATTTGTTTTTCTTCTGTCTTTTTCTGTTTTTCATGCCTATGCTCCTGTGCTTCATTACATCTGACTAGCCGGCAGCAGGTGTGGGTCTTGTCTTACGGTAGTTGTTACAGTAGTGTGGCGTTGTCGAGCGGCTTGATTTGCAACACGGCACCTGATTGGTGGGTGAAATTTCATCCCGTTACACATCTGCCAGGATTGTGGGATCATTTGCGACAACGTGATCCACCAAACAAGACTGAAAGAGAAAGTGTTGTTTGGATGTTCTCTTAAAGTTACACTGTGAGTCAAAGGTCAAAGGCTGCACAGACAAAGATGTTAACACAGGCTGCAGAAGAGAAGGCAAGGCTTGCCTATGCCAGAAGGCAGACTGAGAAGGAAAAAAAGTCAAAAGTCAAAAAACAAACAAACAATTGAAACCAAAAGGAAAAATGATACGAGCAACATAAAAACATTGACAGTGGCGATGGCAACATGAAGAGGATGAAGACATGCTGAGAGTTTTGTACTTTGTGGGGGTCAAAGACTTCACTTGTATATTATTTGGATAGATCTAAAAAGTGAACTGTAAAAAAGCTGTAAAAAAAAGACCCCCAGGTTCTTTCAGATCCAACCAAATTGTGTCTTAATGCTTTTTAGTCTTTTTTTTTTTGAGTGAGTCTCATGCCTGTTCTTAAGTGTCTTACCATTCAATAACCTGTTCATTGTGTCTCCCACTGTAGGTGAAGCACAAAAGTACATCGATGGCAAGTGGCAGAAGATACCTGTAGAGGATCAGTTGAAGATGACCAAACTCGATGGTCAGGTCTGGCTTTCCCTTTACAATCTGCTGCTCAAAGAGGAATGCCAAAGAAAGTACGACTTCAACAGTTTCAACAAGATTCAGCTTCTGAAGGTATGCTGTGGATGATTCAGACTTATTTTATCATTGCTGTAGATGCGCTGCTCGTGTCTATACTGATTTTAAATCACATCACCTCCTCCATCCAAATGGCTGCTGGATATTAGCTGTAAACTGGTGTTTAGGAAGCGTGTGAGCACTGGATTATTGTCCTCCAGCATCTTATCTCATCTCCTCCCTTGCTGGAGCACACATTCAGTTTCCAAGGGTTGTTTTGACCAAGATGTTTCCTCCTATTATAAGCTTTCTCATCCTCTTCCTGCTTCATTAATTACATAACCAGACAGCATGTGTGTCCTATTGTAATCACATTTTATTCTTGTGCAGTATGTGTAAACTGATGATTCTGACAATGTTATTCTTGCTTCACTGTATTTACTGTCCTTCATGCACCACAGCTCAGAGGTTTCTTGACGGACATCTTGATCGATCAGTTGCCAAACCTGGTGGATCTGCAGCGTTTCCTGGCTCATCTTGCTGTTACAGATCCAGCCCCTCCGAAAAAAGAGCTCATTTTGGAGCAGGTGCAGTCACACTCGCAAATGTTCACATATCTCTGTGTCTAAAACAATGCCCCTGTCCATTTACCCTCAGCGTTTCTCTATTTATAGATCCCAGAAATGTGGAACCACATTGTCAGTGAGAATTCTGGGAAGTGGAAGGCAATAGCAAAGTATCAAGTCAAAGAAACATTTAACCCATCTGAAAGTGACTTGAGACAACAGGCCCAGAGGTAACACTGAAAACACAGTCACTGATCAGTGAAGGGCCGGAGAGATGACTCAGGCGCTGTGAATAATCAGTGTGTATTTTAACTAGGCTGGCCCAGACATACGACTTGGATGTGATGGAGAGTTTACTCCCTGAGAAACCAAAGTGTGGATCTTGTGGGAGAGAGGCCACAAAGAGATGCTCTCGCTGCCAGGGAGAGTGGTACTGTCACAGGTAAGACAGACCCTGAGCTCAGCCTGAAGACAAAGCTGTTTTCACGCTTGTGCAGCAGTCCTGCACTTTTCTACGACGTACCCAACAGAGAAACATCTAAGAATCAGTAACAGCATAAAAGATGGACGTGACCACCTTTAGGTCACTCAGTGGATTTGGACTCTGCATTTTGCAGCTTCAGCGTTAGTGTTTGGTCACCACCATGTTTTTTTTTTTAAGCCAGAAGTGACCTCATATGGATGAGAGGATGTAGTACCCATGTATTTCTTTCCATTTTATTTCTTTAAGTTGTAGAGAGCCACCTGGTAAAAGGGTTCCAGGTCAGCATGCATTCATGAAGCTTATCCAGTAAACTGTAACAGCCTCACAGGCAGCCAACTGTTCATTGTTGTTATTCATTCTCCATACAGAGGTGGGTGCTTACTCCCCCAGTGTATCAGTAATATCCGTTTAGCTGTGTTAAACCGCTTCCTTTTTCCCATGGAAGAGAAGTCAGATTCTTGAAGTTCTTGCTGAACCTAAGGTAGACAGCTTTGCAGAGATTTGACATAATTTCTTTAAGACTTCAAAAACAAGTTACTCTCTGATGCAACTGTCGGAGTATGAATGTGTGAATGTTAGAGCATGTAGCTGTAGAAGAAAGTGCTTGTATAAATGGGTAAATGCAAAATGTGTTGTATAACGTGCTATGTAAGAACTAGTCCATGCTGTAAAGTTGGTAGTTTTTAACATAAAGTCTGTGTGGACTGACTCCCTACTGGAGCCAAGTGGCACCCAGTAGAACTGCAGTTTTTGCCAGTTGCTGTACTGGCTTCAATTCTTCAGCTCCAGTGGTTTCCCCCCAGAAGCAAATGTCCAGCACAGGCATGAGCATTAGGTTTAACCTGCTTGCTCTCAACTACACAGCCTGTGGGATGCTGGATTACATTGATTTCCTTCACTGGTAGTGAGTGGGGGAGCGTCATATGTGCTGCTGCATTCTCACCTAAGCCTTCCAGTACTGCAAACATGTCTGAAGGGGAATAATTCCTGCTGTTAACCACAAGTGAGAAAAAAAGAAACTTGCTGCTTCTCTTTCAAAAATGTCCAAAGTTCACGTGTGGGAGCGGCTCAGTAGTTAACCACTCTTGCCTGTCACTCCTAAGGTTTTGATAAAGTCGACATGAGCTCTCGACAGTCATTTCGTAGGTGAAACAAATGGAGTACACAAGGCTACATTATTCAATAATGGGTACAAATGGCATATTTTGTTTACAACATACACTAAATGTGTGTGTTATTTTCCTGATTATGCATTTTTTTCAGAGAGTGTCAGGTGAAGCACTGGCCAAAACACAAGAAAGCCTGCCAGCTCATTGCTGAAGCCACAGAGAAGCTCCACAGGGACCTGCACATTGACACCTAAGGGAGACTGTATGGACTGGAGGCTGATGGGAGACAATAAGAAGAGAGCAATCTGCTCCTGTAGTACACAGACACATTTATACTCAGACTCTTCTTTCTTTTATTACTAAAAATCTTGATGCATCGTGCAAGAAGTTAGTTTATTGTAATCAAACTGCAATAAAGCTTTAAACCTGTATGCTTCTGCATTTGCCTGTTTCATGAAAATGCCAAGGAAGCTCTGCACCTTCTCTTTCACCATCAACACCCCTTTGACCTTTGTGACACAAAGGAGGCAGAAAGCTGCACATAAAAAAAAAACCTCTCTTTCAAACTGCATTCAGGTAGAGTCACCCAGTTGAAGTAGAGATGCCTCTTTCTAAGTTCATATTCTTGTTATGCAGACTTCACTCTGAATGTTGGATTGTTGAATTTTTGCACTCTGGAAATCTTGAAGGATCAAGCATTTTAGCGGCTTACCAAATTAGAATTTATTTATATCTTTGAAGTTATTAGTGGTGTGGCAGATAAAGCCCAGATCTGTGATGTTTTGTGATAGTGGTCTTAGTGGTGGTGGGGACTTTGCACGCCCGCTCAGCTGCGCTCGGGACTCAGAAGCACCCCCTTCACGAAAACATTCCGGATGTCGGTGCAGCTCAGTCTCATCTCACTCTCTCTTTTTCATGATAGGCCGCTTCCTCCTGCGGCGCAGCCCGACTCAACAGATGGGTAACATGTTGAAAGACGTGCTCTGACTCTGCTCTTAATACTCTGATGTTACCGTTAAAAGTAGGGCCTGGCGTTTCGTTCGCTGTAAGCGGCCGGTGATGAGAGATTATTTCCAGCAATGTAGCCGAAACTGCACACCTCCGTTATTTGGAAACCTTCAGAAATTTCAGCGGAAAGTTTTCCTCTTCGGATGGAAGAAGTTTTGAGACAAAGCGGCTGCCACGGGGCTGTTTTCTCCCGTGTTTTGGTAAGTTAGACTTAAAACACTAGATTTTAATTTGCCTTTGCTTTTCAAAAGTGATTCGTTTAATACGGAGCTGTTTGGGAATTAAGGCTTAAATTAACCCCCCCGCGTATTTTTACATGAGCATCGAACTGATTTATTTCTCGTGAAAAAAATATATTGAACGGTTCGTGTCATAGTTTAACATGTGGCAGCAGCTTCTTATTTTTTTAGATTATTGTCTCCTTTAGCAGATGTTAGCTTACAGATTGCTTACATTACAAACCCCCAGACAAACATCTGAAATCTACGTGAAAATAGCCGCAGGGGGGAAAATACATTAGAAGAAAGCAACAGTATATGAGGCCTGCTTAGTGCCAGAGTACACATTTGGTTTATTTGCTCTTGTTTTGTATTTTAATAAAGTTTTAAGGTATTTATACTCCGGGGCGTTTCCAGAATTGTTATTTATTTATTTATTTTTAAACAAACAGGCAAGAGGGTCCCCTCAGGAGTTCAAAATAAACACCAAGCCAAACAGCTTGTAAACTGGTTGATAGTTACGTGAGTTTGAATGATTTTGTGGACACGCAGCCTTCCATCCATCCTTAAAATGTATCAGGAGATGTGGCCGCACCATACCAACTAGACCACAGCACTGAAACAACCATGAGGTGATGGAGCCAACAAAAGGCAGTGTGATTACTGTCACTATTATGTTTTATTATACTGAGAGTTAGCAGTAAAGAAAAATGCCACATTTATGCTTTTATTCGTGCAGTTTCATGTTTATACTTCACTACCTGTCAAAGGGGTAGTGAAGTATTCACTACCCCTTTGACAGGGGTAGTGAATACTTATTCTTTTGAATTTGTAGACGTGAGATTTTACATATAAAACAATGAGTGTATAAATTAGGAAGTGATGTAAGTGAGACGTAATTCAGATTAAATCACTATCAAGATGCTGGACATTGACATTATATAACATTAATATGCTGTTTATGTATTTAATCTAATATCATATGTAAATGGGGAAATTGGGTATTCTCCTGTATCAAAAGTACTTTCACATTTGATACTTAAGTAGCTTAAGCTGATATTGCCTAATAAGAAAGTTCAGGTCTTATATATTATCTATTACTAGGTGTATTTTGTTTGAAATTGTAGCATTGCTACTTTTTCTCAACTAAATATAATTTTTTAAATATTTTTTTAATAGAGTTTAGTTTCCTGGTAGATGAGGCCCAACATTCAGAATTTGTGACTAAATGAAAATGAAAGCATTAACCCTAATTTCATGATTTCTAATGAACTCACAAAGTGACACAAGTTAAAAGGTTAAGGACATTTTTTGTGTGTGTGTGTTTACCATGTTGTACTCTTATTATATATAGTCTGTTTTTCTGTCAGTTACTGATAAAATGGAGGAAACCCTGCACTGAGTGACACAATGTCTTGGGAGGAGTTCATCGAACTCCGTGACCTCAGATCGAGCAAAGAGCAGATAGAGCTGACAGGTACACGTGCTCCGTGCTCACCTCCGCGCCTGGAGAGAACTAACGCCCTGAGGATCAGCCCGGGAAAGGTCCCCGACCTGCTGAGCCGCGTGGGCATCATCAGAGTACTGAGCAGCAGCCACGACCCCCCACTCATAGAGGAGAAGGGAGAGGGGCACAACTTCCAACCCTGTAGCCACACTCAGCCCACGTGGTGTGACCTGTGTGGAGACTTCATCTGGGGACTTTACAAGCAGAGCCTGCGGTGTGTCAGTGAGTTGGCTCATATATGCTCTTTGTGCATGGGTGTGTGCATGTGTCAAAGCTTTTGTGCATATGCATGAAATGCGCCTACTGACAGAAAAAGGAAATTTACTAACACAGAGGAAGAGGCAACCACCAGAGTACCTGCAAGCCCAGATAATCTTCCCAGCTTGATGACTTAAACAAGACTTTATACTAAATAAGCATAAATGTTCTCCATGTTACCATTTTGGGAAAATAAAGAGAACTGTGACCTTTAAGTCAGGATAAATGTCAGTACTATACAGTTTTTTTTATTATTTAGATGTACCCAGGATCTAACATGCATACACTTGGTGGTTTGGTCATCATCTAGGCTGAGTTTCAGCTACAGTCATACTCAGAAGTATCTCAGTCTGTAATTTCCTTTCCATTGACTGAAACCCACCTAAATAAAGAACTGTGGTTTGTGCAAAGCATGGGGGGGCAAAGTGTCCCTTAAGTATAATCTGAATATGAAATATTGTCACACTCTTAAACTGATAAATACAGAACACACAGAATTCAAGTCTTTGCAAAGAAAAATACTGTGAGTCTTCCAGCTGGCAATATCTTTTCATAGCTTAACTGAGTGGAGATTGCCATTTCAATTTCTTCAATCAAATATTTTATTCATTTTATATATGTATAATAATATGGACTGGTGATTACATACTAATTTTCTACTCTATTTAAGCACTTTCTCATTCATATGCATGCCTTTTGTATGCCTAAGCACTTTTAGCCTAACACTCCAATCAATGCTGTGGGGAAATTCAGGGTTCAGTATCTTGCTCAAGGACACAGATCAGAGCAAACAGGGAATCAAGCCACCAACCTGCCAGTTAGTAGATGACTCACTCTACCACCTGACCTACAGCTGCCAATAGTTTTATTTATTTTTATTGTGCTATAAACATTGAATAACTGCAAGTAAAAGCCAAATTACAGTAACTGTAGTGACCTTTAACATCCAGCAGACGAGAGGCCATCACACGTACACAGTGTTTTTTTTAATCGTGCACATTTACATGTCTGGCAGCATCAGTCTAAACTCTGTAACTTTCTGAATTTTCAGATTGTAAATTCACATGTCACTACCGATGCCGTGCCCTGATTCAGCTGGACTGCATCTGGGACCGAGGCTCCGCGGCTGACCCCACATTTGTCGTGGAGCACACCATAGAGACTGATACAAATGTGGTAAGAGCACAGCTGACTCAGCAGCCTTTATAACTTCACAGCCACCTTTGCTCTTAATCAGCTGCATTACTAGTTGCTTTTTATGCCATCTTCAATGTCACATAATATGCACGTCTTGAGACCTCTGAATTGTGCTCGTTACTTAATGCACTGACTGTTTAGATTGCGTGTTGGCTGTGATCGAGTGTTTTAGGGAAGAAATTAATTGTTTTATGGCGAAAACAGGAACCGTGTTAACCCAGCAATAAATGCACACAGTTCACACCCATTCACTAACTGCACAGGATTAACTAACGGTTGCACCACCCTTTCAGATTTAGTTATATTTGCTGTTAGCATTGGCCTACATTGCAACTCCTGATAGGACAGACATTAAAAATATGATATTGTTAAGGGAAGGTTAAGTCATTCAAAGGGGAAGTTTGTTTACTGAGGAACAAAAAATGTAACTGGTAACACCATTTATAAGGTGTGATTTGTCCATTAAAACCCATATTTGAGTATGATACATTCAAGAAAAAAACACTACAGCAACAAAATTTGATAAGAATCATCACCTTTCATTATCCTAATGTGTACTCAGTTGAGACAGTAAAGACTGAAGTGTGTATAAATATAGATGGGTATTGTCCCAACAATAGCAAGAGTTTTATGTCTTAGATCGTTCTTTGCTAGTAAAATATGCAGTCATGTGAACAAGACATTTTTCGCAGTACTCATGTGAAAAACTAAGTACACCCCATGATTCCGTAGCTTGTGGAGCTTGTAGAATCACCCCTTTGGCAGAAATAACTTGCGTAACTGTTTTCTGTATGACTTTATCAGTCTCATACATCATTGTGGAGGAATTTTGATCCACTCTTCTTTACAGTGTTGCTTCACACAGTTGAGGTTTGTGGGCATTCATTTATATGCAGTTGGCGTAACGTCAGACCACAGTGCTTCAGTCAGGTTTGAAGTCTTGAGTTGGACTCGGCCAATGCAACATCTTGATTATTTTCAGCCATTCTTTTGTAGATTTGCTGCTGTGCTTGGGATCATTGTCCTGTTGTGTGACCCAGTGTCAGCCAAGCTTTAGCTGTTGGACAGATGGCCTCATATTTGACTCTAGGATACTTTGGTATACAGTTCATGGTTGACTTAGTGACTGCAAGGTGCTCAGGTTCTGTGGCTGCAGTATAAGCACAAATCATCACCCCTCCACCACCATGCTTGACAGCTGGTATGCATTTGTACTGATATACTGTGTTTAGTTAGTAGTCACCAGACATGCATTATGGCCAAACATCTCCACTTTAGTCTCATCTATCTATAGGATGTTGTTTCAGAGGTCTTGTGGTTTATTCAGATGCAGCTTTGCAAATCTAAGTCGTGTTGCCATGTACTTTGTCAGAACTGCCAACACTTCCAAATAAGCTACACTTGTTTAGTTTTTTCTAAATGTTTTGTCATGAACATTAACATTTAACATGCTAACCGAGGCCTACAGAGTCTGAGAGGTAGCTCTTGGGTGTTTTGCAATTTCTCAGAGCCTTACACAGAATGGCTGTGTTGAATTTGTTTGGAAGATTGTGGCAGTATGTTAATACAGACCTGAATGCTCCAGACCAGCAAACTACCAAATCTTCTGCCTTTAGAGAGGCAATCACATTTGCTTGTGATCAGTTAATCAAATGTATTTGATTGGCAGCACCTGGCTGCTATTTAGCATCCTAATTTCTATGGAAGCAGTAAGGGTGTGCTTGGCTTTTCACAGGCACGCATAGAGTCCAGTGAAAACTTTCCTTTTTAACACAACTGTAAACACAGAACAAGCAGCAAAACTATTTAAGTTTCCCTTCCAGAAAAGTAGGATATATCAGTAATCAGTGAATAGGGGTCAGAAAATATCCTATATTCTGTTTTGAGTGATTTTTCACCTGAATTCAAGGCAAGTCTCGGTTGCTCTATATACATCAGTAGAAGAAAACCCCTCACTAACGTTGCTTTGGACCACCATAGTGCAAACTCTCCAGCGCAGTAGATATTCAACAGAGTATGTTTAGATCTTGTGAGTTGGCATTCTTCACTCTATAAAGCGCCTGTTCCTTATCAAAAGAATATAACAAGCTGCCATGAAAGCATTGCTGGAAAATGTGTTGGTATTTGAGCTTTGGTGTGCATACTTGCAAGTGTACATGTATACTACTTGCTGCCAGGAAATTAACAGTCAAGTTCAGAGCATTAAAAAAACCCAACTTGTAATACTACCCTCTGCAAGCATTTTAGCATTCAACTGTTTCACTCATGGCTCAATAAGAGTGGGCTGCTCAGTTGAATATTTTGCACAGTCAGTTAAAATTTGAATAATACTTGTGACCTGTGCTATAACTGTGCACACTTTGGGCATAAAGGTATATTTATTTGTGGATGAGGGCTGTTTGATCCAGATAAAAACAGCTGTTTAATAAACTGTTTTGGCAGATTTTAAGTGTCCGTACCAGTGCACCACCACTAATTTCAGACGCACCCCATATTGTTTTTTAATCCAGTCCTGGCCTGCTGGATGTCGGAACTTTATGGAGGATTTCTGGGTGTAGCATCAGAAAACTCATTAGTTCACACTAGCAGGCTTCCAAGTATTCCTTACTAATATATATCTGCTAATATTTACCCTCACTTCAGTGATCTCTAAATGCAGAAGGATGCTACCAGCTCCTCAGCCTGTAGGAAAATAGATGAAGCCATTTGGAAATACTACACCACTGTGATCTTTGCTCTTGGATAGAGGTTCTTTTCAGTGTTATTACTTAAGTCTATGAAAACTACACATTATGGATTTGATGTTTGAGATGAACAGAGGTAAAGGGCACTGTTTATTTATCACAAATAATAGATGCTGGAATAAAAAACACTTGTGTTGCAGCTTTAAATGCCAGTTATTTTGTAGCAAAAATTACAATTTTGTCAGCATGTCTGATTTTAGCTTTTTGATAGCATGACTCTAGCCACAGAATCTGCAAACCTTTGAATTACTTTTTGTCTTTAGTCACATCATAGTAACAGTTCCCCTGGTGGCTCAGGAAGTGCACAAGAATACTTAAAATCTGGGCTGCAGCTGCAACAGTTTTTTTTCTCTCTTTTGATTAGTAATCTAACACAGAGCTGCATTTTTCACAAATTACTTAATATGAGCCCAGGAACTGTTGTGACACTACAAACTGATTTAGCCGTTGGTCCTGCTGGTTACACAAACCCAGGATTTTACAGCAACACTGAACAAGAAGCTGTATTTTGTGCTGATTTGCCACAGTATGGTACATTGTACGGTAGATATACATACATGTTCTGTCGCTCCATTTTTGGGAGAAACTCCCATTGCAATATCTCAGCCCACTGTAATATATTCAAATGGCTTGTATTTTCTGAACAGCTACTCAAGACTCCAAAATATGATATTTATATAAAAAAAATAAGAAAATAATATGAAATGGAATTTTCTGAAACAGTTGAAACAGGCCTTTCACTCTGTGTCAGCTGAGGTAGGCTCCAGCACCCCCGTGACCTTAAGTTGGACGAGCGGTTAAGAAGATGGATGACCTAATTAAAGTATCACATTTTTTTCACGTGAAGTTTAATGCACTCATCATGTGGACAGTTGCATAGCTTGTAACAACTGTACAGTCTGATGCTAAGGGAGGTTTGAGGAAATTACCTCGGCTTATCTCAGCCTGAGTTTAGACAAACAACTCAGAAAGAAGAGACAGAAAGTCTGTGTTAGAAATGAGATGTTGCAGGAAGTGGACACTCAAGACAGGGTCTAATTCTGCATTTACTGGGGGGATGGGAAGTGAAGACAAGAAAGATTCCCATTGTGAGTTCTTGAGAGGACTCATCTCATATTTGCTTTGTTTTGAGGCACGTCTCTTTTAGCTAACTTCAAGAATTCAAGGATTCTTTATTGTCATTCGCATCACATTTACATGCAGTGGAACAAAATTCTGTCCTTAGGTCATGACATTTTTCAGGATATTAAAGAAGAATAAATATAAATATAACATAAGAATAATAATAAAAAGAAAAGATAAGAAGGGGACCTGCATCCTGCTGTGCTTTCAAAAAAAATCTGAGCCTTCTGGTCATAATTATATCTCAAAAGCTGAAATAAGTATTCTTTAGAATTCAGAGACATATCTCAGTATAAAACAACAAAGCCTCAGACTCTTCCTAGACTTTCAGAAGCTGAGCTACCAAACTTGGAATGCAGGTTATGTTGGCTTATGCCCTGAAAGCTCTTATCTATATCAGATATTATAAATATCATGTGTTCATGTTTCTTAGCAACCACCTACCAGGCAGCTTAAAGGACCCATTTTTAGCATTTATACACCTACAGGTGAGGTCAGAAGTTTGCATACACTCATCATGGGCCTGAATGTCATGGTAATTTGGGGCGTTTAATGATTTCTTTGAACTTTTCTTTTTCCAGGGTAGAATGATTGTACAGCATACAAGTCTGAATCTATTTTAGATGTTTTCTAATGCATACAGGGTAAAAAGGATACATGCAAGATATCAAATATATACATACAGCCCCATTAATATTGGGTTAAATTTCCCTAACAAGTTGCACCAGATGTTTATGGTAGCCATCAACAAGCTTCTGGCATAATTCTGACTGGATATTATCAGAATCTGTAGAGGTTATTTAAATTGATGATGTTGTTTAGAAATGGCTCCAAGAGATGTTCCCAGTTTGTGTAAATCTACAGTTCTCCTTCTTAGATCTTCGCTGAGTTCCTTGATCTTTCCCATTGTTCTGAGTATGGGTCAATCCAGTGAGTGCTGTCAAACAAATCCTTTTTATGCTGGCAAAGAGACACTACCAGCTGTAGTCAATCATGATCAATAATGAGAAGTTAATAAGACTTGGCCTTGTGAAATTAAATGAATTTAAGATTTAAGTGAATGTATGTATATATTTGATATTGTATGTATACTTTTGACCCTGTGTGGATTAGAAAAAAAAATCCAAAATAAATTCAGACTTGTGCACGAAATTCTTGTTTTTTTAAAACTCATTAAAGATGTATGCTGTACAATCGTTCTACCCTGGAAAAAGAACAGTTCAAAGAAATCATTAAAAGCCCCAAATTACCATGACATTCATGTCCACGATGAGTGTATTTTTCACAACAACCACTTTTTCATTATACACTTAATGAGTGTGTCTGGTTGATTAGTCTACATTTATGTTTTTAGAGAATAGACCATTTACATTAACTCTTAATCATGCATAGATATAAATATATTTTGCTGTATATAAACATACAGTCAGTCTCATACTTGTATTGATCTACCACCTCTATTTTCTTTGCTTTTGTCAATGGGACCAAGTGTATTAGTTTGCCAGCAGCACAATGAGACCAAACAGTTCAGTAGCACGTGAGTTGCATTAAGGCTAGCTGTAGGCTCCCATGTTATGGGGGCTAGTTGTTTTCGTTGATCTTCCACTTCATTGTGGATCCTATATTTCTAAGAAAGTCAAATAAAACAACAGAGCAGCATTTAATTTTAATTGATCAAGACATTGTGTAAAAACATAATCCAAACTACATAATTGTTAGGTTATATTGGTATGGTAAATTATACACGTTTTAAAGTTTATGTTTAGTGTATAAGTTAAAAAGTTTAACCTGCACACTCCGCATGCTGGGAAACTCAAAACTGTCCCATACTTCCTGACCGCGGCTGTGTGCGGTGGGACCAGCGGGCCCCTGCAACACGTGAATAGGTCGCCGGTCCGTGGGGAAGGAAGGAAGGAAGGAAGAACAGCAGCAGCAGCATCCCCCCTCCTCGGGAAAAGGGAGAGAAAGAAGGGGGGTGAAGGAGTGCCGCTGAGTGGAGAAGGATTTGGTATTTCCTTTCTGTGTCCAATCACTGCCGGCTGCGGCGGTTTGTGTATTTCCAAACTCAGACGACCTGGGTGGGGCTTCATCGGGGGGAAGGAAGCGGGGCATGTAGGGCGGGGACGTGAACACATCCTGTTTCACACAGTTTGTACAGTGGGAACGTGGCCGGTAGGCTGAGTTCGAGGAGATTAGTGAAATCTTGTTGATAGTTGTTGACGTTTTTCAGCGATATTTTGTCGTCTGCGAGATATTTTAACATAACCGTTCAGGGTAGCGACCATTTGCCGATTAGGACTTCTTTTTTTTTTTAGCCATAGCTGAGAATCTCAAATAACCTCACCCGAAAGCGATTCGTTTTTACAGGTTTTGTGGTTTAAAGTTAAGTTACGGTTCTTGACTTTGGTAGTGGATATTAAAACAGTAGTCAGCATGACAACCGCGGCTAGTAGCTCAGACAAAACTCCCTCCTTTGAGATGACCTGGGGCAGCTCCACCAGCAGCGGCTACTGCAGCGACTCGGACTCGGACTCCGAGTTCGAGCAGTACTTCACCGCCCGGACATCTTTCTTCCCCAAACTCCGCAAAGATAAAGTCAGTCCCGCAGTTAAGCAGGTGAGAAATATTATGATTTTAAAAACACTTTAGGTTTTATTAAAAGTTCTTAACTTTCAAATAAAAGGGAAGTGAATCCGTGGGTGTTAAAAAGCAGAACTGTGTTCTCGCGTTATTTCCCCATTTCTGTTCATCAGTGTTTGGTTTATGATTGAGTTATTTACTTCTGGGATGAGTTGCTGGGCAGCCTTTGTAGATGCTGCAGGGAAATTAGTTGTTTTGCTCAAAGGAACCCCAGCAGACTAGATGGTTGTCAACCCTGCAGACTCAAGGGTGGAGTTGTGGCTCTTCTAGTTTTAAGTAAACAGATTGAAGACTTGTGTGAACCTTATAAAATGCAAATCAACGTTAGTTAAATCTTGAATACAAACACACATACTCACACACGGGTGTATCTATCCTGTTGTAACAAGCACAGACCCACGGCTGAACTAATGCTCTAGTGACGCACCTCGCTTCTCAGGTTTCCAGCCAAACACCCACCATTCATTGTGTCTCAAGTTTTTCACATTAATTTCTCAATCGCACATGAGTCATGGGGTGTTTTGGATTTCTTCATTTTTACATTTTTTTTTTTGGTCTTTAGTCATACACACACCCACATGGGTATCAGGTTTCTTTACTGTGGGAAATGAAAGCAGATTAATGTAGAAATATTTGCCATAAACTATCCTCTGTCTTTGTGTAAAGGGATTTTTGTATGTTCTTGCCACACAGTACACAATGTTTATGTGACACTCCTTTTGCGGGCAGGTAGAGGCACAGTTGTGCATAATTTTCTCCCACCACATATTGATTTATTGATTTGTTTAACAGCAGCATATTAACTCAGAAGCCTTATTGATCTCACTAAGGATTACGGCTATGAATATTTCCATCCTGCATCTCTATTTTTCTTAGGCAGTTTGTGGTTCAACAGATTTTTTTAAATGACAGGTAGCCTATAGGGATTAAATTTTAGTATTTAATCTCCTTTTAAGTGACAGTCCTGGCTACATCTGAAATATTGGCTACTGCTCCTGAGGAAACCCCTGCTTCTACCATGAATAATTATACTGTGAACACTGAATTTGTGCTGCCTCAGAACTGAATTGGAAGATGCAAGGTAAAGCCTGAGTTTTAAGGTAACAGTCCTGCATCTGCTGGGGGCCAAGTGTGCATGACTAAAACATGACTGGGAGTTTGTGGTTGGTGAGGCAGCTGACTTCACAGGATGCGCCTGCAATACAGAGGAGGGCATTGTCTCTCCCTGCTTGCAAGAGCCAATGAGGGGTGGCTATTTTTACATGAATACCAAGTTGAGGAATGCAGTGCGGAGCCGTTGGCCACAGTCATCATTGCAAACAGCTGCAAGTTGCCCCTTCCTCTTCCTCCCTCACTCCCTCCTCCCTTTAGCCCTCCTACATGGAGGCATCAGAGTCGCTGGACTGGATTGGACAGAGCTGACATCATTGTGTTCGCCTCTTTTGCTGCGTTGTCCGGAAGTTGGGAGTCTGATGCAACCGGTGCTCACTGTTAGAAATGTAGAAATGCAGAACATCAATTAAAAACACCTTTACCAATGTGTGTCACACTCTTGTTCCAGCAGTATTGTTGGCAGAAGAACCTGCAGCAATCAAATTTTACTCACATTACATATTAATGGCCTTATGATTCTACAGTAGAAACACCCTCTGTAAAAATGAACACGTTGAAGGCAGGCAGCGTTTTCATTCAACACTAATGCACAGATTTTTCCTGCATATAAAAAAGTTTCACATTGATCAAAGATGTTTTGGCCTTCCACTGAAGGGAAACCACTAGGACTATGATTTTTAAACCAGCTGTTTTTAAGTGGGGTTTTACTTACTCAATATAACATTTTAGTTATGGCCAAAAAAGGGCAGGAAAATGCTTAGACTTCTCTTGAGTAAGGTGCCACAGACTGTTTGCCTTAACTGTATCTGGGCAAAGATAGATATGCAGACATGGACTTGTGTAGTCACCCCTCAAAGGCTCATTTTGAGCGGGAAAACCCTGTAATGTTCTAAGACATGGTCATAAAAGGGGGCTTTCCTGTACTAATCTGTGGGTTGTGCTGGTTTCTGGCCTGTTACTGTCATTTGTTGGAGGGGAGCACTGACACCTGGTGGTTAAAGACTGTAACTCCTCTGTTCCTTCCAGGATGAGCAGATTGAATGGAGTAAGCAGGAGCTCACAACAGCGGACACTCAGCAGAAAGTAAAGGAATACAATGCTCAGATCAACAGCAATCTCTTCATGAACATGGTGAGCAGTGATATTTTTTTCACAACAAATCCCCACCTTTCAGTGTAAAAGTTTTAGCTTTTAGTTTAATGTTTTTTGTTTTTTACCTTAACAGAACAAGGATGGGTCCTACACTGGCTTCATCAAGGTGCAGTTTAAGCTGGCCCGCCCCGTGTCTGTTCCAACCCCAAAGAAAGGGGGTAACGATGCAGGGGGGAGGAGGGCCAGCGGAGTGAAGCGGCGCACCTCTTTCTACCTGCCGAAAGACGCATCCAAGCATTTGCACATAAGTTCTCATACTTCGGCTCGCGAGGTCATCGAGGCTTTATTGAAGAAGTTCACTGTTGTGGACAATCCTGGCAAGTTTGCTCTGTTTGAGCGCAGTGAGCGGCACGACCAAGGTATTCTGCTTTAACATTAAATCCTGATTTCTTTCTCTTTTGTAAAGGAATTGAAAGTGTTTGGTGTTCACTAAATTGATTCTTTCTCTTTCAGTTTATATTCGTAAGCTGTCTGATACTGAGCATCCCCTCCGTCTGCGTCTGTGCGCTGGGCCGAATGAGAAAGTCCTCAGCTTTGTGCTCAAAGAGAACGAAACTGGTGAAGTCAATGTGAGTAAAACATGAACAGATCTAGATCCCACATAAATGGATGGTTCTTATTGACATATATTAACTTAAATTCTCTTCCACTCTCATTTGCAGTGGCATGCCTTCTCCATGCCCGAGTTAAAGAACTTCCTGCGGATTCTGCAGCGTGAAGAGGAGGAACACATCAAGCAGATAGTGCAGCGGTATGCTTTGGCTCGCACTAAAATGCAGGAGGCTCTGACTGGCTCAACTCCCGGCTGAGATGCCTGTACTCTGGGGGTTTTAGCATGCACCCTTTGGCTGGACAATCACCAGAAGATGACTGGTCATCGCTGCATCCAAAGATCCCAGAGAATCCAACTCCAAACGCCTCTTGGTGAACGAGAGTGTGAGACAGGGCGCAAGACTGAAAGAGAGAGAGAGAGAGAGCGCTAGCGCGAATGTGCGTGTGAGATGATGCGAGAGATGAGACGTGCCTTACACCTGGAGAGTCTGATGTGCCTGAGAGAATGAGTTGAGAGAATTGGAGACTGGCAGATGGGACAGTTAATGTCTTTAGCTACTGGGTATCATGTGACTGTCCTGTACCTCAGCTGTGTCACTTTAACTTGTTATTAAAAGTTCCTGTTATTTTTCCAGAAAACAAAATTGGTGATATCTAAAATAATGCATTAATCCCATTTACCTGCACTCAGCAACCTACGTAGCCCTTCTCACCCTTGAGTTAAACACACATCTGTTGCTGAAAGGTAGGATTTTCATGTGACCCAAGCTCTGAGTCTGCCATGACCTCTTTTACACCCCTGATGGGTGCAACTCTGAATTTCACTGACAATTTGTGAGTGTGACTGATGTATGGACATTTGTATGCGACTATGAATGTCTGTGAGAACAGTGCCCAAGTCACTCTATGTTGACTGGAATCTTGAATGAATATTGCTATGCATCTGTTTAACTAGACATTGCCTGTCATTCCTTTATATCTTTGTTTTTTCTGTCCTTTAAACAAAATGTTTGTCTTTTGTCACACAGCTCACTTTCACTGTATGTAAGTCTATGCACAAATGTATATGTTGTAGCAATCTGAAGAATGTCGTGACAGATGTGCACTGCGTTTAGTAAAGATTTACCAAAACTATTAAGTTTTTGTTTGTTTGTTTTTACAGGTTTGGTGCTGTGAAAAAGTATTTGCCCCATCTTGTTTGTTCTTTTTGTCACACTTTAAGATCATCAAATATTAATATTAGACAAAGATAACACAAGTAAATCCAAACTGCAGTTTTTAAATTGTGGTTTGATTTTAAAGGGTTAAGGGAAAAAAGTTATCCAAACCTACCTGGCCCTGTGTGAAAAAGTAATTGCCCCATAAACCTAATAACTGACTGTACCACCCTTAGCAGTGAGAAATGCAGGATCAGAGGTGTTTCAGATCATTGTCCTGCTGCATAATCCAAGTGCACTTGAGCTTCAGGGCATGAACTGATGGTTGGATTTTCTGGTAGAGAGCAAAATTCATTGTTCCATTAATTGCAGTAAGTTGTTCAGGTCCTGAAGCTGTGAAGCAGCGTCACACCATCACACTACCAGCACCATATTTTGACTGTTGGTATGATGATTTTGTTTTTTTAATGAAATGCTGTTAGTTTTGTCCCAGATGTAATGGGATGCAAACATTCCAAAAAGTTCCACTTTTGTCCACAAATATTTTCCTAAACGTCTCAGAGATCATCAAGATGCTTTGTGTCAAGTGTGAGACAAGCCTTCGTGTTCTTTTTGGTCAGCAATGATTTTAAATGTTCTGGTTTCTTTGGTGACCTCCTGGATGAGTCTTCGATGTGCTCTTGGAGTAATTTTGGTGGGCCGGCCACTTCTGGGAAGCTTTAGCACTGTTCCAAGTTTTCTCCATTTCTGGATAATGCCTCTCACCGTGGTTCACTGGAGTCCCAAAGCATTAGAAATGGCTCTGTAACCCTTTACAGACTGAGATATCACTGACTTTGTTTCTCGTCTGTTCTTGAATTTCTTTAGATCGCGACATGTGTTGCCTTTTGAGATCTTTAAGCCTATTTCACATTGTTAGATGGGTTTTATTTAAGGGATTTTTTTTTTTCATTCAACAGATCTGGCAGTAATCAGGCCTGGGTGTGGCTAGTGAAATTAAACCCAGCTTTCCAAAAAACAAATGTGGTTAATCACAGTTAATTCATGATTTAACAAGAGTGGGTAATTACTTTTTCACACAGGCCCAGGTAGGTTTGGTCCTAGGTTTCATTTAAGGATTTCCCTTAATGAATGAAATCCTCATTTAATAAAAAACTGCACTTCGTATTTACTCGGGCTATCTTTGTCTAATATTAACATTTATTTGATTATATGAACGTGTAAATGTGAGAAATATGGGGGGGAAAAAATCAGGAATCAGTTCACACTTTCTCATAGCACTATATGCATCATATTTAACTTTTTAATTTAGATGTCAGTATGAACATGCACTTTACACATAAAAAGACTCTTAATTTAACGCACCTTTAGGACTTAATTATTTAGTTAAATATTGTGGATGTTTTTTTGCTTTAACGATTGGTCAGATCAGCTGATCCCATCATCATCATCTCTCGGACAGCAACAGCCAGTGCTAGCTAAACATAGCTAGTAGTAAAAGTTATGACCGGACATGCCGGTTTAGTGTACGATGAGGTAAGATATTTACCATAAGCCCGTTTGTGAGGCAGTAGCGTATTTGCAGACCTGTCTGTGATTTTTCCAGGTTCCTATTGTTTAACCTGCGTCAGTGGTCGAAGCTAACAGCGTGTTAGCTCACCTCAACCAGCACTGCAGGTGCTGTTAGCGGGTAGTTATTAGGCACATGTAGGTCACCGCACATCAAACGGGTGCGTGTGTAAAATATAGAAGGTGCAAGCTATGGTAGGAAACCGTGGTTGTGTTTTAACTGACTGTAGTAAGATGTCAAGTGTTATTAGTCACATTTGTTGCATTTAGGTTCGGCTTTTTTTTTGTGGCCCAGTTGGTTAGCTTATTTTGAAGCTAAAGTAGTGTAGCCTAATGATATAAAACGCACACACAAATGAATTATTATTACAGTTAGGCGTTCCCGTGGGTTTGGTTTAATTGAGTCCCTGCAGTGAACCCTGTGTTATGCTTATTAAAACAGAGCCAGCAGTCAGTAAACAAACGATGCCTTCAGCTGACAGCTGAGTAAACCGTTCTCTCGGCCACCAGGCGGTGAAATGTACTTATTTGTGTACTTTCACTTTTCAGGTTCTGACCTTGGTAAGCTATTAAGAGCATCTGGCCACCAAGCAGACTGAAAGCTCTAAATTGAGACTAACTATGCCTTATCTCTGAGAATGGGAGGAAGTGGATCCAAAGCCAAAGGTGTCTGGCCTTTCTCAGGCAGTGGAGGCGATTCAGGAAGCGATGGGAATGAGCAGTCCCTGGCCCGGCTGAAAGGCTCTAAGAATGCAACACCGTTTGTTTTTACCAGGAGGAGGTAAATAAATAATGCTGTGGATATGATGTTGAGTGTGGTTTTATTGGCTATTCTGCAATTAGATGACATTTTCTGTCCCACCCATGAATTTGAAAACAATCCATGCATGGAATACTAAAACATACATTTGCTGTGTAAATACTTGCCCCGAGATGAAACGTAAACCATGTTGTTGAAAAAGCGTTTCCAAAATATTATTTAATTTACAAAATAGCTCTTGAGACTAGGGCTGCAACTAATGACTATTTTGATAGTCGATTAGTCATTGACTATTGAAACGATTAGTCGACTTATTGGATTATGAATCACATAATTATGAAATGGCACTTATTTAGCTATCAGCTTTTATATTTAGCATAAGGTTATTTAAAATGTGCTAGTAAACACACGGAAGATGGATACTTCATTCAAAAACTTGAATCAGGTTTGCTGCTGATATAAATTTAACGGTCCATTTTTCCAACCATAAAAAAAAAAAAAAAATAGTACCTTTTCTTCCCTGTAAAACAAAGTTGGCACAGTTTCACTTGTAGCCGCGGTGACTAAACATGCTGCTGAAACAGGAATACGTCTCATTCCATTAAAAAAAGAAAATCATCAGTAATAAAACGACTATTATCAACAATTAAATTCGTCATCAACTATTTTTACTGTCTTTATTGTCGTTATTGTCGACAATGTCGACTAATTGTTGCAGCCCTACTTGAGACATCCCTCCTCCACAAGACATAATCAAACTACATGTCAGATATAACAGTTCATTTTTAACAGCCATTTTTTCTTTTGATTTGATGTTTGTTGACACGTCTCTTATAATTGGTAAATGATTTTTTTTTTTTTTAACATATTTTAAAGAACCGTAATTATGCACTGCAAGTTGTGGCCCCCAACATATGTAAAGCTCTGTCACTGAAACCTATTTAGCCTGGATTCATGAGAGTGAGAGGACATGCGTCACGTGCTATCACTATGGGTATTTTTCCAGTCTTTTTTGACTAGTTTGAGTGCATCACTCTAACCAAGGCAGCCCTGTTAACCCACATTACCAAAAGAAAATAAAGTTTCCTTCCTTTATTTATGTAACTACATTTATCCTTGACTTTCACACTCCATTACATTCCACAGCTCAGATCTTTTTCTGACAATTTTTCCATTCGACCCGGTTATATTGTGCAATGCTGTTAGCATTTCTCACATTTCATTTTATCCATTTCAAGGTACAATCCCAGACAGGTTGCCAGTCTGTCACAAGGCTAACGCAAAAAGACAGACAACCATTCGCACTCACATTCACACCTATGGGCAATTTAGAATCACTAGTTAACCTAACCCCATTACTGTATGTCTCTGGGCTGTGGCAGGAAGCTGGAGTACCTGGTGAGAACCCACACAGACTCAGAGAGCTAAGAGGCTCAGCCATTGCACTCTGGCTGTTCTGACCTTTGTGAATTCGTCAAATGTGGTAATGTTGGCACAATTTGTGGAGGGGTAGCATGGTAATGTGGTGGTTAGCACTGGTGCCTCACAGCAAGAAGGTCCTGGATTTGAATCCACTATCTGGCCAGGGCCTTTCTGTGTGGAGTTATTACCATATAATTTTTAATAAAATAATCATAAATGAAAATACTAAAATTACTAAAAAAAAAACTTACGATTGAACAGTTGGGCAAGGTAGATTTTGAAGGTTGCTTAAATTAATATAAATTAAGTCTCATCTGAAATCGAATGAGTATTTATTATGAGGGGGACTGTCTAACTTAATGGTCAAAACTTTATTAAACAATATTTTAAACGTCTACTTTTTCAGGTTGGGAGTATTGTAAACAGGGCTGCACCAAGCGTAGCACACAATGAATACAATATCTCATAAAAAGTGTACCTTTGATGCCTGAGCTGGGCAGATCTTTATTTTTTTAGTTTTATTATTTGTTTTTCTTAAATACATAACAGAAAATTATAGATCGATTATACATTTTACATAAATTTTGAAGCCTAAATTGTCCTCCAATTGTAGAATGAGCCTTATCTGCTCACCGATTCAAATGCAGTAGAGCAGGGGCCATCAACTACATTTGTCCAAGGGCCGAAATTTTTCTCAGCGGACAGTGTGAGGGCCAGATGCTCTCATAAAGTAAAATAAAATTAATATTGTATACATTATACATAACAGTGATACATTATCATTTGATTTTCCGTTCAAATTTATACTATTTTTAATGATGTGATGTGCAAATCTTGCACTTACATGTTCTTCTTTGTTATGTTGACGGTTGTTATGGAAATGCTGCAATTGTGTGCAGTTGTTCTCATTATACATATAATGAGCACGGGAAACAATAAAATGAGAGCAATGAGTTTATCTATGCACAATCAACTTTCAGAAGGTGTTTTTGTTGTTGTTGGGTTTTTTTTGTTTTGTTTTTAAATGAATATAGGAATGTGAAGAGTTCAGATGCAAAACCCTCTAAATCTGCCTGGATGCTTTTCTTTTAAAAGAGCTTTTTTTAAAATCTGGATCTTATGGTAAAGTTCAGTAATTTCATTTTACAGGCATGAAGGCTTTTGCGGGCAATGGGAAGTGGCATTTTGAGGCTTTTAATAATTCATACTAGTCAGAGACGGGTATTTAACGGGTTATGACGTGACATGATTGATTGGTGTACAGTACGTATGGAAAGGATTCCATAAATATCATTATCTAATTTTTGACAGGGGTGGAGAACAGCAGCTTTTGCATCTGAACTCATCATATTTTTTCCTCACTAGGCTAGTCTTGATTTCAGCAATATTCGGGGGGGGTGGAAAGGTCTGGCGGGCCAGATGTGGTGGGCCAGATGTGGCCCATGGGCCGCCAGTTGACCACATGCTACTTTTTGTTTGCCACAGTAGTTTTGTCATTTACGGTTTCACAGGCCAAAAAAATGCCCCACTTTAAACTGTCCACAGTAAAGTCTCTAGATTATTCTTGATTTCAAAGGTAATAACTTTATTCCTAGTGGGACTAAACATTCACGACAAAAGAAAATAATCCAGCAAATGTTGTTATTACACTTGAAAACCCAAACAAGCTAAAAATGTACATTAATAAGTACATGAAGCTGAAACTGTGTGGCTCAGTTGCACTGAAGAGGAGTGAGACATTTTTTGTTTTCAGTGAGACAACCATTTAAGATACGATTACTAGTAGGGAGGTAAAGGCTACACCCCCCCNTGTTCAGTCTGACAGGATTGTCTGTCTGCAGTTCTTTGTACTATGATGAAGATGGTGACCTTGCCCATGAATTCTACGAGGAGACCGTCGTGACAAAAAATGGCAGAAAGAAGTCCAAGTTGAAGAGGATTCAGAAAAATCTGATTCCGCAGGTAAGCCGGGAACACGCTGTGGCAGTGATGGGGGGGGGTATCGTCACCGTCAGTTCTTTTGAATGTGAAAATTGTCTGCTTTGTTTCTCAGGGAATTGTGAAGCTTGAGCACCCGTGTATCCATGTCGATTTCCCCATCGTCCTCTGTGAGGTGTGACAAGTTGCACAGTGACTCATCTGCCATGAGGTGCAGCCACAGGTCCTCTTCTCAGTCTTGGTTCCAGTCCAGAGAGCTGCATTCAAGACCTGGACCTGCGGTCTCCAGTTAAAAAGGAAAATTCAAACTGTCATATGAAACATGATGTATTGAATTAAATGTTATACATTTGAATTCAATAAGTCCTTTGACATTCACAAAAGTAGTGATTCTACAAGTTGTGTTTCTACTACCCAGCTGATATGTAAGCAGTCTTAGAGAATACTTCAGATGAAGTCGTGTTTCTCTTGTTCAGTTTTTTGCAGGGAAAAATGTGAAAAGGCTTTAATGGTTCATGCCTTCAGTGAGATGTACACTCTGTGTTTTTGTACATGTGCTAGTTTTATTTGGGTGCATGTGTGAACTACGGATGCAAGATGTAGTTACAGGGTGGAAATGATAAAGGATTGTGGAATTTATTGTATATACACTCATGTTCTGTATTGTCACGTCTGAGTTGGTCTCAGTTATTGGCGCTCGGACCTGCACTAGTGAGCATAATGTATTGTAAATGAAGTCAGATTTCTTAGTTGAAAATACTTGAATAAATGGTTTCCTGAGCAGAGTTACGACCCAAGAAAGCTTTTCTCAAACTGGCTGCAGCTTCCTGGTGCAATCCATTTTGTTTGTTGTTACTTCACTGGGAGTTTGACCTTACAGTGCAGAGTAATAAGTTTGACACCGGAAGGCTGTGTTATCTCATGAGGAGGTGAAGTTTTTCCTCTGAAATCTGAGTTTAAGTCCTGGATGTACAACACTGTCTTGAGTAACCCCTCATTTTAAGAAATATTTTTCTAGGAAAATGTAAAATAGGTGCAGGGATTTATTGAAACGTGCAAACACATGGAAATACAACTAAAACAGAGTTTGCACAATTCTAATGAATTTGAAAGTCAGTATTTGGTGTGACCACCTTTATTCTTTAACACAGCCTGAACTCTCTTTGGCAGCTTTCTTGTCGTTTCTTTAAGTACTCTTCAGGAATAGTTGTCCAGGCTTCTTGAAGGTTTGTCAAGACGATCCCACACTGCTTCAGTAATGTTGAGATCTGGGCTCTGGGAAGGCCAATCCACGACACTGTTGTACCTCTCTTTTAGCCTCCATACATACTGACATATTAACAATTTGACTTAAAAAAAACCCAGCAAATTTGGATTAATCGGTCCATAAGACCTGTTGATTTTCAGTCCAGTTCTTGGTGTAATTTGGCATACCTCAGCCTTTTCTTCCCGTTTCCTTTCCTTAAGAATAGCTTCTTGACAGCTGCCCTTCCCCTGATGAGGCTTCAGTGAACAGGAGATGGATCAACTGAAGGGCCAGATACATCTCTCCGGTCCTGTATCAGGTCTTTGCTCGATCTTTTCCTATTTCTTAATGACATGACTTTCAGATACTGTTAGGTCTGCCACTTCTTCTTTTGTCCTCCACTTTTCCAGTTTCCTTTTTATTCTTGAACAACTCATAGATCAGTGATAAGTGATTCAACAAACAAACAAACATGCCTCTGAAAATAAGAGAAAATGTCCAGGGCACCCGGATAGCTCAGTGGTGGAGCAGGCGACCACATATAAATGCTGTGGTGTAGGCGGCGTGGGTTTGAGTCCCGGCCTGTCGCCAGCTTGCACGCGTGTCTTCCCCTGTATCTTCCCCCCGTTTCCTGTCTTCCTCTGCTATCAATGAAAGCCGCTGTCCAAAGAAACACTTTGAAAGACAGGAGAACTACTGCTCAAGATTACTTTTAAAGTCTGGTTCAGTGGAAGCAAAAATATGAAGAAATGTGGTGTAATTCAAAAATCTTGAATTACACCACATTTAATTCACTAAATCATTTCCATGATTAGGCAACCATGAGTCCATGTAAGCGTTATACGAGTCTGATGTGGTAACTTGATATCTGGTAGTGGCTGTGAAGTGTGAGACGTCTAGTGCTTCCCACTACAGTAACAATGTTTTTGGCACCTTTGGACACTGGGCTTCCCAAGAAAGCAAGTAAGACAAAAATGTCGTGCTATTTGTGAACTTTTAAAACTAACACGTTTTTATTTTTAGCTGGGGAAGATGCAGATGGGATCAAAACAACTTTTATACAAGAAATCCTTTGAGTAGCCAACTATTCAAAAGATATTAGACTGAAGAGCTATTGGCTGTATGCTTGCCATAAGTGAATGGATGAGTGTACATTGCATTCAACCAAATGGAGACTTTTGAAGACGGGGTCAGTGATCCCTGTACTTCTGAAACAGCTGCAAGCATAACCCTGGCATCTCCAGATTCTGACTTATTTTTAGATTTTCTTTGCCGCCGCCTTGAATTTCTGTCTGGCTGTGCTGTGAGGCTGCTTGTGCAGTTCAAAAAATTTGTTTGTTTTTTTTCTCCATTGCTTTTGTTTTTCTCTAATTTTGTAAAATTTAGGCTACATTTTAAACTCAAAACTTCAATAACTTAAAAAGCAAATGACCTCTAGATGGCAGCAGAAAGCTATACCTGCTTTAACTTTTTAAATCATACACATTGACTCCTTTCTGTGGGCTTTGCCTTCCCAAATAGATAAAGATTAAATTAAATATTGTCTGGGGTAAAAACTCAGCCTCAGATCGTGACAAGTTTTGGTCATTTTTGCTAGCTGGCTTAGTATCAACCTGTAATGGCAATGTAAACATATTTCACTGTGCTCAGATAACAAATCCCCACAGTAAATGGGTAGGGCTTCCTTAGCAGGCATTCTCTGGTGTCTGTAATTGTGTGGAATGTGGTTGGGAGTGTTTCAGGGCCAAAGGTCAGACTCTTTGATGTGTTTTCTCTCCATTGGTCTTTGAAGTTTTCTTAAAGGATGAACGTTTTCCTGTAAAGCCACTAAGTTCATGAATATGACACCAAATAGCACTGCTCTGATCTGTACAATGTGTTTTCTAATGTATGCAATGTGTTTATAGAGGGAAAAGTTGTCCATGGGGCTGAGGTTGAGAGAGGCAGTCATTATAAACTATCAGCAGCCTTAAAATAGAACTAAACCATGCTTTGAATTATGAACAGTAAAAGCGATATATTGTTTATATGGGAGTAATTTATCAAACTCTAGCAGTTTAAAGTAAAAACAAAGCTTCTTACTGTAGCCACTTTTATGCAAGTTCTCACATGGATTATATTACATTTGACCATGTTATAGTGTGATCATGTGCATTCATCACAAATAAGTTAAGGGAAATTGATGGTACTCTCCTGTTTTTTCTAATCAGGGAATACAGCCACAAAAATAAGCTTATAGTTGCAAATGGCAAAGTGTATGCACTCCGCAGTTTCAGACTTTGCATCAGTGTGAGGCTTTAAATGTAGCTTTAACTGTATTCTCATATAAACTGGATGTTTGGATCTTGTTTGTTTGCAAGTACAGCCACGTTAAGTGAATTTTTTGTGCCTCAATCCAAATTCCTCAGTCCAAATTTACCAAGTCAGAGGATTACCCAAATGTATCACAATCCATGAAGGCTTTAGGACACAAAGTGAAGATGGCAGGGTGTGTTTCCAGTTTCCCTGCCATTGTTTTTGCTTCCTGACGATTCGTGACTTCAACTGATGTAATGTTCAGGAGGCAAAGGTCAACGGGAAGCCGAGAGTAGATGGAAATGAAGCAATTCCTTTGTTCCTTTCCCTCCCTTTTCATTCACATGGATTTGTCCGTGCTCCCCCTTTTCCTTAAGCACTCTGCAGAGAAACTGGTGACATGGTGAGGTGAGTCAGCAAAGCTCAGAAACAAAACAAACGGAACGGATTTTGGCACAGGAAATCAGCAAATTTCCAGGGCCCCCACCTCTTCCCAGTCATGTGCTCAGGCATCTTTCAGGTCACACGTATCTGTTAAAGAAAACACTAACTTTTCCAGGAAAGCTGTGTTTCAGAATTCTCTCATGGACTAAAGACGTAAGCAACAGTTTTAACAGTAATCACAAAAGCACTTTCAAGAACAACTCACATTTGGATTTCCCAGTTTTTCCAATCCACTTCTTGTTGTTAAATTAATTGGCCTCTACCATGTCCTCTTCACTGTCATATCTACTGTACTTGGCAACATGACAGTATGTGGTACTTGGTTACTTTGCTAAGCCATTGCCAGTAGCTGTCATCACATGCTCCAGGCAGTAGTGAAATCTGCATGCCAGATGCTTTATGCCCACTTTCTGAAGTGTGTTCAGTGCATGAGTGGAAAGAAACTTTAAAGTTCTTTACTTAAATATCAGTGTGATGATTACAAAGCACTTCAACTGAACCAAAAGACCTGTCTTTATAATTTTACACACATATTAGGGGTGGAATGGGTCAGTTCATATCACGCTTTTGGGGTCACGGTTTTGGGTTTGGTTCAGTTTAAATAGGTTGGAATTTTGCCAACACTCCAGAAATACCATACATCAGCAACAGATAATCCAACATTTACAGTGTTTAAAATATCAGTTATTTTCAAGGACATGTCATGTAGCCATGCAAAAACGTAAAGAATGAGGCAGTGTTGCATTAGGCACAACATTGTGACAGTCTTAGATTGAAGCGAGGTGAGATTTATGTACAATAAGTGGAGACATTGCTGATTTCAAAATGCTTTTAATTTATTTAGCCCCAAAATGTGCTGCTTTCCTTAAATCCCTACTAAGTACATAAATAGTTATTTACTGTCAGATCTTAACTAACTTAAAACAAATATTTTCTTGATGCTAAAATATAGGGATGGCATGATACCACTTTTTTTTTTTATGTCCGATACCGATATTTTACATGTGGATCTCTGCCGATACCGATACAAATCCGATCTTCTTTAAAAAAAAAAAAAAGTTTTTAAATGCCTGGATGCAAGTCAAAAGTCTCTCACACAACAAAATAAAAATCTTAATTGTCCCACATACAAGACTAAGGACCAGGGGGGACAGAGCTTTTCAGGCAGTGGCGCCAAAGCTCTGGAACTGTTTACCACTCCAGCTCCATTTAGCTGACTCTGTGGTGTCTTTTAAAAAACAGTTGGAAAACTTTTCTGTTTAACCAGGCTTTCTGTTGACTTTATTTTTATTCTTTAAATATGTAATGTTAATATGTTTTTTAACATGGTGTTTTATATTGTTTTTTTATTTTTTATATTGTGTCTTAATTATTGTACAGCGCTTTGTGACTTGTTGTCTGTGTAAAGCGCTATATAAATAAGCTTTACTTACTTACAACAATCGCTCTATCACCTGAATCCTGTTGCTTCTATATGAGAAGGTGATGCATTGGCTTATGGAATGTTGCAAATTTCATTAGGGCTGCAACTATCGATTACTTTAGTAATCGAGTGTTCTATCAATTATTCCATCGATTACCCAAGTAACTGGATAAGAAATACTTTTTTCGTATTAACAGTTCATCTGCATATTTTAACTTCCATACTGCAGTTTTTCCCTGTGTGAAACAAACAGGGTGGATGGAGCAGCTACAAAGTTATCTTTTCTTCACTTACTGATCAGGTGGTTAATGAAGGACCTCCAGCTGTTTCCCAGTAAAGGTTTACTGGTGCTTACAGGGGAAAAAAACTTCTTTCAGACCCTAGAAAAACATTTCCTTTCGCTCCATCTGAGCTCACCGTCACCGGCTCCGCCTCTTTGCGCTTGTGCAGACAGACTGCACGTAAAACAGCTGACTGCTGCTGTTGCGTCATCAGTGTTTATGTTTAAAAACTGGGGGCTGTGTGAGCGTAATGTTGTAATGCTTTGTATTCACAAGCATTCTCCTAAATACGTTTCTACTGCAGGTCAAGATTTAGTCACTAATCAGGGATTAAAGTATAAAAAATATTTTGACGGGGAAGGGGTCCTTCCGGTGCCGAACGATCGCTAGTGCTAATAGCCGCGCTGGCTAGCAAACTGGGAGCTGAAATAGAGAAAAAAAATGACAGCTGAAATTCTCAGCACAGCGAGCACAACACACAAAAACGGTAGAGAGCGGTGGAGCCGTGGAAAAATATGTCAGCGATGATTCACGATGTTAAAGGGAATCCGACCGTAGCAGCAACGTAGAACTTTTTAGAATCTGAGGGTTTCTTTTTTTTTTTTTTTTAAACTCCTGATCCACTCCATTCCAGTAGGTGCCGATACTGCAGCTCTAAGCTGGTTTGGTCAACCGCAAACCCACAAGAAGAAGACGATGACCGAAAACTGTAATGCAGCTAGTGTGGGTCGGATCGGATTGGATTGCATTTTTTATTTCTTTCCGATATTCGATCCAGTAATTTAGTCCAGGATTGGATCGATACTGAATATCGGATCGGCGCACCCCTACTAAAATACAATGTTACTGCCAACTTTAAGACCTTTTGTGCACATTCAGAACATAAAGACTGCACTGTCTGACTGAAATTTAGATTATATATTAATCAGTTAACTTTATTGTGGTTCTTACAAATATTTTCTGATTAAATTAAATAGGAAGATGGTGCTTAAAGCCATCACCTCTAAATTTGTACAAACACAAAAACTTTAACTTTGCTATTTTTATGACCACATCATAGACAAAGGCCATCAACATAAAGGGAAGAATAAGATAAACTGGCTTAATACTTTCCTTTCTTCAAAATAAACACAGAAAACAATTGTTCAGTTCTCTGATAGCTTAATGGAAAGATCTTCCCACTTAAGAGTAGTGCAATATTTGAAATGCAATCAAAGAAATGTGGCTATTTATTATGAAAAGTGTGGCTTGAGTACTTCAATGATATACTGAAATCCCGCATCCTCTACCACGGCATAAGGTTGCATATCTTTAACTATGAAACTTCCCAGTGCTTTCATTATGGCTTTTACCCTGTCTGACTTTTCACCGAGAGGCTGTTTAAAAGCTGTGGGGATTAGAAGTTGTTCTTTCCTACCTCAGTCTCTTCCTTGCGGTGTCAATTGAAACATAGGGATGATGTCTTTATAGTTGAGCGAACACATTGGACATGCTGCCGCTACCATAAGCAACACATGCTTACACACCATTGCAGTTTTATCCACCACTTTCACCGTCATCAAGGTAGCACTAAATCCCAAAACGGTCCTACACAGCAGGTCGAAACAATGCTGCTACTTATGAATCCTCTGGTGGTTAGCCATCACCAATTTGTCCATCTGTATGTGGAAGTTCCACAGGAACTTGGCTTGGTCATTCTCAGCCACCCTTGACTCAGATGATCCTGTATACTATGCTAGCCACTTGGTTATGGCATTCCATATATGCCCTGCCTGCTAGCATCTTGCACCCTGCTGTTATGTGCGCGATTGTCTCATGGGCATCTCTGCACAGCCTGAACTTGGGATCCTGCCTGGTGTGGTAGACCCCAGCCTTCATTGATTTTGTGCTTAGAGCTTGTTCCTGTGCTGCCACCATTAGCGCCTCTGTACTGTCTTTCAGCCCAGATTTGTACAGCCATTGGTAGGATTTTTCAGTATCAGCTTCTTCTTCTATCTGCCAGTGGTACATGCCGTGCAAGGCCTATCCTTCCATGATGGCTCCTGTTCTTGCTCCTCTTCTTTCTTGGAGTTCTGCTGCCTGAGGTATTCACTAAGCAGTTGTAGCCATCTTCCTGATGTAGTCATGAATCTTTTTTGTTTCATCCAGGATAGTGGTTCTGACACTCATTAGTCCTCAGCCTCCTTCCTTCCGCTTAACGTCTCAGGGTGCTGGATTTGGAGTGACATGCTCCATGTATGGTAAGGAGCTTTCTTGTCTTGATGTCAGTGGCTTCTGTCACCTGTTTGGCCAGCTTACTATCCCAGCAGTGTAGCTAACGACTGGCAGAGGGTAGGCGTTGATTGCCTGGATCTTGTTCTGGCTGTCTGAGTGGTGTCCAAACAACGACGTGGGCTTCATGGATAATTGGCAGAGTTTCTGGGGAAAGCCTGGTCTTGTTAGGAGAGACGGCATCTATCCCAGTTTGGATGGAGCAGCTCTCATTTCTAGAAATCTGGCCAAATTTATTAACCCTCCTAAAACCTGACTACCCAGGGTTGAGACCAGGAAGCAGAGTTGCAGACTTACACGCCTCTCTGTAGCTTCTCTCCTCCTGCCATCCCCCCAAAACCCCATCCCCACAGAGACGGTGCCTGCTCTAGTGTTGTAGTCAAGACCACCTAACCCGAGACCAAGACAAGACCAAGACCAGAGTGTATCGAGACCGAGACAAGACCAAGACTTTTAGGGTCCAAGACCAGTCAAGACCAAGACCGAGGGAGGGCGAGACCGAGACAAGACCAAGACCAGTGACTGACGCTACATGACCCAATAAAATGTGAAACATGATCAAAATCACTTCTCAAATTGATCTCAAAGATCCACATTCCCATAAAATCATCCTGATATTAAACACTCACAGCTCAAATAAATATAACCATCTTTATTTAATACTCCTGGGTGACTTCCATCATT